>CACVCL010017553.1:0-157449 GCA_902729485.2 Mus minutoides
GTTTGAACCAAATATACCAAGATAGCAATGATATTAACTTAGACAAATTACAAGTGTCTACATACCTGAAGAGGTGTTTTTCAAGCATGCTGGTAGAGGGTGAAAAGTTTGAGACCTTAATTGAAACCCCAACTATGAAGTTATAAGATTAAAAAATATCTGACAGGGGCATTTGGCTCAAAGCCAGATGTCTTAATGATGAAAAAGTCTGTTTCCTTATTTTTTTTTTTGTTTTTGAGAGAGGGTCCAAGCTTATTCTTGGGCTAAGGATAATCCTGAACTTCTGTTTTTTCTGCATTTTCCATCCTGAGTGCTGGATTATAGGTGTGCACTATCATACCAGGTTTATATGGTACTCACTTGTTATGGAACTCAAAGCCATCTAACAGAGCTCTCCACTAACTGAGCTATACTCCCAGACCCAGCGTAGTTCCCTTTAACAGATGATCTCTGTTTGCTGTTCTTCTAGAGAAGTGGGGTTCTGTTTCCAGCACCAACACTTTGCAGTTTATAACCACTGGCAACCTCAGCTCAAGGGAATCTGATATGCTCTCTGTCTTCTCCAGGCATCCACGTGCTTGTGGCATACAATCATACAGACATACAAAAACAAAAATAAAAATAAAAGTTGAAAAACTAATAAAAGATACTCTCCAATTTGTCTTTTGTTTCACTGTTTCCCATGAAACCCGAATCAAAAGGAGAAAGGATCATTGTGAAATAATTCACCTGTTGGGGTGTGCATGAGTTAGTCAAAGAACGTTTTTCAATAGTCCTTTTGTGTTAAGTATTCACAGGGAGTCTTGATATAGTAAACACTGTTATCAGACGAGGCACTAAGAACACAGCCTCAATCTATAGTTGATGATAGCACTGTACTAACCAGTAGTGCTACATATCAATCAGCATCTTTGGCATCTTTTTGGCACTTTGCCAAACATCAAATCCTATGTTTTAGCCAGGTTTCTTGGGGTGGGAGCACACCATCCATGTGAGTGTCTCTTGGAACCGGCCTTAAAGAATTTAAAAATCTATGTTTCTCTATTATGATTCTATGAATCTTTGTATATACTTTACTTTTTTCATCTATTAAATGAGAGCAACAAATATAATAATATAAATACTTTTATGAGAATTTCACAAAACATGTCTTCACTTTTAGGTGTTTGGGGAAATTCTTGGATCATGGTCATTGCTATTATTATTTCACTGTTGGTTGAATAATAGTTTAGCTTTAGGTTCACCTTCTTCATTTCTTTATTAAAATTAAAAATTTAATATTGTTTAATTTTAAGTGTGTGAGATTTTGTCTATATGTACATTTGTATGCCACATGTGTGCCTGGTACCCACATTATGGAGGCCAGAAGAAAGTGTCTGATCTCCTGGAACTGGAGTTACAGATGAGTTGTGATCCCTGTGTACAGTAGAAATTGAACCTGTGCCCTCTGTGAGAACAATCAGTGCTTTTATCTGCCAAGCTATCTCTCTATCCATGTTCTATCTCTCTGATGTAAGAGACACTGGGTGTCCCCAAATGACAAAGTTCTACAACAAATATTTGACACCTCATAAATTAAGAAGTATAAACTTTACTAGTTTTGTAAATGCAAATTAAAACTAAAATATAAATCAAATCTTTTAGACAAGGGAGTAAGAAGAGATGTATAAGTAACTGTTTCTTTTTTAAATAGTAAGACAATTAATTGCAATAACAATGAAATTGCTCTTTTGTATTTGATATCATATAGTTATTTTGTGAGAAAACAAATATTTCACATTGTGTACCCCATTATTCCAGGAAATGTCCACAACCCATGCACAGATACTGCAAAGCTTGTATTTTCTCAGCAGTTTTGGGGGAAATATGAATTGACATGTACCCTCTCATTGACAACCAGAGATGTTGGAGACCAAGACCTGGATCTCTCAGTCACTTGGTGATCCTGTCAGAATCTATCTTTTAGGCCCAGGGAGGTGCATTATCAAGAGTGTCAATATGAAGGTAATTACTTAGCAGGAGTCTTTAAGAAACATGACAGGTGCTCACCATTATAATGGACCCTTGTGTGGTGCTGTGTACCCCTAAAACTATGATTCCACAAATTACGATGACTTTTTGGCTAATAGCCAGAAAACAGTTATGGTTCACAAAATGGGTAGTACAGTTGAGGATGTGTATTTTAGAAAAATACCCACCATATACCAACTTTTGCAGATTTACACTTAGTGTGACATTGGCTGCTATTTTCTTACATGGCTAAATTTTCTTTTAAAATTTAACTGACTGGGAAAATACTATGTTGTGGGGTTTATTCTTGTTTTATTTTATTATTATTTTTAATTATCCTTAATCTTTCTTTACAGTCCAGTTGTTATCCTCCTTCTGTTCTGCTCCCTGACAGCTGCCCATTCCACTCCCCATCCCCAGTCCCCAAGAGGACGTCCACGTACCTCCACACCTCCCACGCCCCACCAGACCTCCCCATTCCTTGGAGCCTCAAGTCTCTCAAGGGTTAGGTGCATCTTCTCTCACTAAGGCCAGACCAGGCAGTTATCTGCTGTGTATGTGTTGAGGGGCCTCTGACCAGCTAGTGTATGCTGCCTGGTTGGTGGCTCAGTGTCTGAGAAATCTTAGGGATCCAGGTTTGTTGAGACTGCTGGTCTTCTTAGAGTGTCACCCTCCTAAAATTCCTCCAGTCTTTCCCTAACTCAACTATAGGGACCCCCTTCTTCAGACCATTGGTTGGATATAAGTATCTGCTTCTGTCTCAGTCAGCTGCTTGTTGGGCCTCCTGAAGGGCAGCCATGCTAGGCTTCTTTCTGTAAGCACACCATAACATCAGTAATAGTGTCAGGCCTTGGAGCCTCTCCTTGAGCTGGATCCCAATTTGGGCCTGTCTCTGGACCTCCTTTCCCTCAGTCTCTTCTCCATTTTTTGTCCCTGTAGTTCTTTTAGGCAGGAACAATTAATTCTGGGGCAGATTTTTTTTTTTGACTGTGGTATGTTAACCCCATCCCTCCACTTGATGCCCTGTCTTTCTACTGGAGATGAATTCTACAAGTTCCCTCTCCAAAGAATACACAGAAAAGGAGATACCTGGGGAGATGGAGAGAACTCCTTCAGAGGCAAAGGGGAGGGGGAGGTGAGGAGGAACCATGAGTTGGGAACATTTGGAGTGTAAATAAATGAAATAATTAATTAAAAATAATAAAAAGAATATATAAAAAGAAAAGATTTGTTTTCCTTGAAATGTATCCTCCACATTGATGATCTATTGTCAATTATCATTACCCGATTATCCATGAAACTTCTATGGAAAGCACCACGGATGAACTGTTCTCTTATTCATTACTTTTTCTTAGAAATATTTGGCTTTGTTGTTTAGTTACTATGTAGTTGTAAATTATAATCTGATTGTATTAACAATCATCAAATAAATAAGATTCTAATCCATTTGTAAAATCATCTTCTAATTTACATAGTGATCTAAGTAAAAAAATCTAAATTAATGTTACTCAAACTGCAATTGTGGACCCAGGCAGGTGTGTTTACACAATACCAATGGAGAAATTGTTAAGTTGGGGGAAATGCTTATGGTTTTACTGTTGCTATAGCATCAAAGTGCTTTTATTGTCTTCCATAATTATATGATCACTAACTGATGGGGAAAATTTAACATGTGGTCCTTTCCCATAGAGTTTGGGGTTGGGAAAATTTCAGAGGAATGAGGGATTTGGTAGCTGTCACAAGGTCTATTAACTATTAGGCAGTTAATCAAAGAAGCCAGTTTAGAATTTAATCTCCTCCTTCCAAGTCACCTTGGAAACCTTCATGTTGATTCTCTTTGTTTATAAGGCAGCATTTATCATTCCATGTTGCTATTTTGAGACTAGCTTTCCATGAAAACAATAGTTAATAGTCAAAGAAAATAATGTCACAGTAAAAACAAATAGTGCCACAGTCAATTTACACATCAATGCAGACATCTCTTCAGTTCTCAAACTTAATTTCATATGAAAACATGGAGTAGGATGTATAATCACACAAACTTCCTCTAGTTGTTGACATAGTATTTAATTTTAAGAAATCAGTTTTAGTGTTGCAATTAGATAAGGGATCTATGTGGTACTGTCATCCCACTAGCATCTGGATCTAGCGATTTTACCACATGAAACCTGAAAGAGATGCTTTATGGGTTAGTGAACTGTCCTGTGCACAGAAGTTTGAATTGAAGCAAACAATGTATATGAACTCTAATGATCCTACCATTTCCTCAGTGTTGAAGTGATTCTGGATGAGCCACATCCAGGCATCTAGATAAAGTTTCAGATTGATAGTGGTAACCAGATTTACCTAAACTTACTTTACTAAGCATAAATTTTACCAAAATATTTTATATGGATTTATAGATTTCTTTGTAGAGTGTTTTACATGAAATACTATCTTTATAGTATGGATTCTTTATGACAGGGAGTTCTGTGTCATATGTGATAATCTAGAAAAATTCAAAAAAGCCAAAAAGTCATAGTAATTTGTGGAATCATAGTTTTAGGGGTACACATCACCACACAAAGGTCTATTATAATGGTGAGCACCTGCCATATTTCTTAAAGACTCTTGCCAAGTAGATACCTTCATATTGACACTCTTGATAATGCACCTCCCTGGGCCTAAAAGATAGATTCTGACAGGATCACCAAGTGACTGAGAGATCCAGGTCTTGGTCTCCAACATCTCTGGTTGTCAATGAGAGGGCACATGTCAATTCATCTTTTCCAAAAAAACTGTTGCAAAAATACAAGTTTCTTTCTCTCAGGATTACAGTGATTTGTGACATGTTACTGTTTTTGTTCTACATTTAGGTTTTCAAATGTTTGGTAACATCTTTTTGAGAGCAAATGAACACTTGTAGGTATATGTTTTAATTGATATTGAATTTATCAAATCTGTAAAATCTATAATCTTAGGTTTTCTAATCCCTAAATATGTTTGATTTTTTTTTTAGTAAATCTTTTGAAAAAAAGTCTTTCAGTAAATTTTTTATTAGTTTTTAATGTGATACTAGTCAACACCACTTATTAATTCAATGAATGATTAAATTCTCCACATATAAATACACACTTTAATGTTTAACAAATTTCATTACTCTCAGGGCTTAAACTATTAACTTTAAATAAAAACATTTTAAAAGATAAATCTAGCAAGAAAACTATGTCTCATGCTCCTGTGGCCGGCTACCAGGTGCTTTTTAAATGCACCAGGTGTTATTTTAAAGCCTGAGAGTATTTTTACTGTGAGTTTAATTTACATATTCTTGAGACTGGACAAAAATGCCATTCTAATGCTCTGACTTACTTATTCTCAGCTATCCATCCCATCTGGGCTTGTAAGAGCTAAGCCGAGCCAGTCTCTCTACTGTTACACAATACAGGTTTGACTAGTTTCTGGAGAAAGAAGCTGAGACCTATTAACTTCAGAACAACCTTTATTAGGAGGGAAAGCTTCACGGCCACACTTCTCCATCAAGCCTTGATGCAGGAGAATAATTAATAGTGGAAACCCATCATGTCAAAGACAACATGACAAGGTCTTGAAGGGAAAGAAAGGCTTCCTATCAAGAACCAAGAGAGGAGCTTTATTATGCATGATACTGAGAGTATCGGATTAAGAGAGATAGCTGCTAAACACAACAAGAAGAGGGGCCTTGAAAGAGAAATAGCCTTTGGAGAAATCCCCAAAATGAAGATTTTCTAAATTTTATAGATTTGGGGCGTATAGTCGGATGTTTCATGTATTTTATTCAGATATAGTCAACATGCTAGCAAACAGCTATTGTGTTGGGCCATAAATTTATGTTTCCATTAAGAGGAGGGGGTACTGAGCACATTGTTTTTTCTGTAAATGCACACAGGGGAAGAGAGAGAGAGAGAGAGAGAGAGAGAGAGAGAGAGAGAGAGAGAGCAATCTAACACCTGAAACTTTTTCTATCATCATCTAAGTGTTATTGTTAATTCTTTTATTATTTGAGACTTTCACGCAATATATGTTTTTAGTCTTGGAATTCATTTTCTGTTGTAGCTGTCTCAGTCTGTTGATTCTAGAGTAACTATATTTATATCTCTACATGTGAGCAGATTCTCACAGGATAGGTTTGATTCTTGCAGAACCTAGACCCTTATCCTAGTAGGTTGACTATTAGAATGTGTTCTTCATTGAACATAGATATTCATGCCATNCATAGGTATGAACCAAATGTCCTTATAGTCAAGGATCTAATTAATTGATATTCACCCACCTGGAGAAAGATTGTTACTGATGATCTCATGATCTGCCGTTATTATTCCGTTTTAATGTTTTAGGAAGAAAAGTTGAAGTTCACTAAGAAAAGGCTTTAGTGCAGATTTAACCATAGAAATTAAGAGAGTTAGAGAGAGAGAGATTGAAGCAAAGTACAACAGAACATGCCCTAGGGTAGACACAGACTTCTCAAGAGAATTATCCACCTTTATTTTAGAATCAGCAGCTTGTATAAAAGTATGGGAGAAAATCTAATAAGCTTTGCAGTTGTCAAAGCTGGGAGGGATAGAGACTGCTGGATGGCAGACTGAGGACACCAAAGGATCCTGACAGGCTGGAACAGTCTGAGATGAAATAACATAATGTAATTTAACAGGGAGAAATGTAATGTTCTGTACTTGGGTCAAAACATAGAAATTCGACAGTGCTTACAGCAGAAGCTGAGCTTCAAAGAAGAATGTGAGAAAATGCTTAGAGCTATTAAATGACAGTCTTATCTTTAGAAACAAATGTTGTGATATAGATGTCCTCAGAGCTAATTTGGGCTCAGGGGATATGTCAATTGAAATAAATAAAATCTAGAATGATGATGGACACAGACCCAAGTTTTAAAAATAATGGTATATTTAGCAGTGTGTGTTCACTAAGAGACAGATAAACTACAACACATCAAGAGACTTGAAGTAGAGACTTCAAAATCTACTTCATGAAGAGGATTCAGGCCTCTTGATTGAGTGTGTCTGGCTTTGAGAAGAGAAAACAAATCAGGGACATAATCTACATTGTAAAATGTCATGTGATATATATGAAAAGTACAATATTAAGCCAGGTGACCTAAACAAAGAATGAAAATTATATTAGAGATACATGTTCTTGCTCATATGTGGATAATAGCTTATATATAGACTTGCATACATGTCTGTGTGTAAATAGGTGTGTGTGTGTGTGTGTGTGTGTGTGTGTGTGTGTGTGTGTTTATGGATATAGCATAACAATTAGAAAGGAGACATAGAGGTAATGGTAGGGAATGAAGAAGGGCAGACTGTAGGTAAAAATGGTACAAACTTCATAAGAGTGGTTATATAGGATTTTTGTCTGTTTCAACACCATCATAATTTTTCTTCTCTATAAATGACAGTTGAGCTCATCTTCCTGGGTATTGAAGAAGCAAGAACAATTTTACAATGTGTAATTGATAGTGAAAGTATAAACTCTAAGTGAAGCCCCATTTCTCCACAGTGATCATCCTAACTGGATAGAAGGTTACTTAGAGGCATAGTGTTTGGGCTGGCCATTGTTTGACAGTTTCTTTAAACAAACTGTGGGATGACTCTGTGAATTAATTAGAATGAAGTGTTTTTATTGATAAACAAACATGGTAGTGTGGGATCGTTTGGTGTACCCCAAAAGGATAAGGGAGAGTGGTTAAATGAACAGATAGATTTCTTTTCAGCATCTCAGTACAAGCTAAAGTCTTTTAAAAATGATAACTTTCCTCAGAGGATGCTGTCACCACAAGAAAATTTTTCTCAATAAGGGTGCTGAATGATCCTACAGTATCACTAGCAGAGATATAAATGCAACATTTTAAAGGATGGCTTGGCAGTATAAGCTGTGATATCTCTTCCAGTCTGAAATGCAGAGATGATTTAGAAGAAAATCCAAGACAGCAAAAGCATGTAAGATGAATTTTTAGGTAGATTGCTTTTTTTTTTAAACATTGAAAGAGGATTTACATGATATAAAACATATTTTGATTTTGAAATTTAGGATATTATCCAAATTACCTTTTTGTTTCTTTTAAAAATTACATTGAATATCAGTTTAAGTGGACTTCTGATACACAAGATGATAATGCTCCCCTCCAAATAAATAGACTGTCAATCAAAATCACCAAAGCTCAATAGATATGAGAAACTCCCTTCAAGTTACTGGTAAGCAAATGCAGGAGATTTCTCAAACAACATAGGCTATTGCCATTACCTTTTTTTCTTCTTGTAACTTGAAACAAAGGCCTATTGTTGAAGATAACTAAGACACTTTTTATAGAATACTTGCAGGAATCAAGTTGGAAGAGACCTGAAAGCCTCCTCCCTGATGACTAGTTCTCATAACATTTCTGAGAGATATTAGGTATTACAGAAATCTGCAACTGGTCAAAATCAAATGAATGACTCTGTGATACCCAAACCTAATTGTTATAGCTACTCCAACCTTTATACCTAAAGCTTAGAGAAAAATCACAGAATAGAGGGTGGCAAGATTCTAAGAGCCAGAGTACTAGGGCATCTTCTTTATATACTATCTTCTGGACATTACAGAGAACATGTACCCATGGATTCTCAACACTAGAGATACCTAATCAAGACCTGAGCAATGACAACACTAGTCACCTTCCAGTGTGGGCAGGAGAAATATCACAAACTTCTACCCCTAGATGAACAGTTGAAGAACACTAATGTTCCTGAGACAAGGGAAGTTTGTTTATTCCAGGAACAGTAGATAGAGTGTCTGATAGATTATTCAATCCAAGTGTTCAGTGCTAATTACATATATGTATGATATTGGCAACACCAAATGAAGTCAATACACACACACACACACACACACACACACACACACCCCACATACATATACATACCAGTAATAATAAAAATAACAACTTTAAGAAGTAGTAAGAAGAAGTAGGGGCAAGGGAGAAAGTGGAAATTGTGTAGATAATAATGTATGAAATCCTCAAAAATTAGATTAAATATTGAAATAATTTATTTATTAAAAAGTAAGGAGACTAAGTGGAATAAGTTAATATAGGGATTGAGTGTATCTCAGTGTGTAGCTCACTGACAAAACAAAACATACTACATTGCCTTGCTCAACACTTTAGTTTTCAACACTTGATTTAATGTGAAGGCTATTGAAAGAAAACAAATGTTAGTTTCCTTTTATCTGTAGGTAGCAGGCATTTTTTTCTTTTCTTTTTTATTTCTTTAATTTTTTCTGGTTTTTCGAAACAGGGTTTTTCTCTATAGCCCTGGCTGTCCTGTGCTATAGACAAGGCTGGCCTCGAACTCAGAAATCCACCTGCCTCTGCCTCCCGAGTGCCGGGATTAAAGGCAATCGCCACCACACCCGGCAGTAGAGGCATTTTCATCTTGGTGCTTTTTTATTTTGAGGCTGTGAATCCATAGGAACTCCATCATTATACCAGCCTTAAAAAGAGAGCCCCCAAAATGGAAGTCTTCAGATAAAGGAAGGTGTGATTAGATGATGTTCTGTTCAGGATCTTTCATTGCCAATAGCCTCCTAGAAAGTCTTTTCAAATATAGATGGCAGAGTCAGTGGGTCAAGGGTGAGATCATAGGTTGTAATGCTAGTGCTAAAATGTCTGGGCTTCACTGTGAAGATCACATCTTTAAAATAAGAGGAGCCTGAGGAAAAGAAGGTCCAGCGACAGGCCCAAAATGGGATCCAGCTCAAGGGGAGGTTCCAAGGCCTGACACTATTACTGAGGTTATGGAGAGCTCCCCAAAAAGGATCTATCATGACTGACCATCAAAAGACCCAACAAGCAGTTGAAAGAGCCAGATAAAGATATTTGCACCCAATCAATCAATGGACACAAGCAGCTGAACTCTGTTGTTGAATTAGGGAAGGCTGAAAGAATCTGAGGAGTCTCAATTAATCTGGATCTCTGAGATCTCTCAACCATATACACCAGCTGTTATGAGGCCCCCAACACACATACAGTAGAAGACTTCTGGGTCTGTGTTCATTCAGAGATGATGCACCTAACCCTCAAGAGACTGGAGGCCCCAGGGAGTTTAGAGGTGGATGGGGGGTCGGGGATGGGGGGGTCGGGGATGGGGACATCCATGGGGTGGGGTGGGAAAGAGGTAAATAAATAAGAGAAAAAAAAGAAAAAAATCATAGGCAACTTAGAATTTCTTTGAGTTCTGGAGGAACTGACTCGAGGACAACTTGCTACTCTACTGGGTTTGATAATGCACCACTTCCTGCTCTGTTGACAGCATTAAGCTATCTTCTTTAGCAGTGAATTTCTGCATTCTATGATACTTCAGAATTCCAGGTGCCTCTGATGCTATGCTTATGCTTATCTAAGAATGGAACATCTTATAGAGGTGGGAGGAGGCTTAGTTCTTTGTCTTTAGACAGTTGGGACTAGTTAATAGAAACTTAAGTATTATTAGAAGAGTATTCCACTAAATTAATCTCCTTACTCCATTTTAGAGTGTAGTCATGAATTAGATTACTGCTATACTACAAATAAACTCAGAGAGCAAGTCTTTTATAGACTCTTCTGTCTCTGAAGTTGTGAGATGAAAGATTCAATCTGGCACAATTCAAAGCCATGACTGACTGTATTGAGGTTCCATGGAACTATTTCTAAGATCGCTTCATACCCAGGAAATATTGTTACTCAACAAAATGGTGTCAAAACATAGAGAGAGGTGGAATGTGAGGATGCAGGCATGAGAAGAGGCCAGGACAAAGACGTTTTCTTTGGTCAGACTAGATCACCACTATGTGCTAGTTGGGTGACTCTGAGCGTAGCCAAGACCTCTAGTGAGTCACCAGCGTGTAGGTCCCCTTCCAAAAGGGAGGGAAGAAAAGCAAAACTTTAGATGTTAGCAGAAGCAGGTAACAGACCCAAAAGACAGGATGTGCCCTCTTTGTGATGGTCAATTTTCATCCAGAATTTCTCATCCCTTATTCTTTCTGGTAATTAAGTTTTTAGAGCTTCAGTTGCTGGTGGGGCTGTCTGCTGAATGTTATATTTCATGACCTGGAATTTGGGTGTGGATTGAGGAACAGTTAACTCTGCCATATGTCTCCCCTTCCAACAGAGGTGACTTCATAGTGTGGAGCATTCAGAAACCACAGAAATTGGGTTTTTCATTTCACTTTTGTTCCTTTCTTCTTTGGATCAGTCCCTTTCTGGAAAACTATTTAATAAGGAAAATATGAGCAGAAATGATGGCCAAATCACTAATACTTTTCCTCCTAAATGATGGGCTGTCTGAGGTTATCACCATATGTATTCCTAATCGAGCCAACTTAACAAGGCTACAACATAGACACTTCCAAAGGCTACTCGCTTGTTCCTCATTTCCTTTTTGTTTATTTAATTAATTCCAAGGATCTGGAGATTGAACCTTAAATAAAATAAAAAAATAAAAGCACTATTAATTCTCATATGGATCATCTTATTTATTTATTGTTAATGCTCAAGAGCTTGGATTCCTGTAACGAGAGCCATTCTTTATATTAAAAGCAGATAATTTAAAAATTCTGCTGTCTTCAGCATTTGTTGACTAAGTAAACTCTTGTACAATTGTTGGATTTATTTCAGCATATTATATCTTTATTAATTATCTGCATTGCTAAGCCTATTGCAGATTGCTTCAATTCTGGATGTTCAATTTTAAAACATACACTTTAATAATGGAGAAAACAGATGACCTTGAGTGGGCCGGCATCCTGGCTTGTAAGATCCGTGATGCCTGAATTTGCCACAGAGGGGCATCACTAGACTTCTTTTTCCTGTAGGTTCTTTCAGAAGCAAGGAGAAGAACTCCCCAGAAACTTATTTCTCATCAGCTTTAAAGGGGAAACTGTATACTAACATAAAACAGAGGTTTTCAGTGCCAGTGGGCAGTTACAAATTGTATGTGATTTTTAAGCTAGAGAAATATTTTCCTGAGTAAATGATTTCAGGAAGGGCAATCTTTTACATCTCAAGACAGAAGCAGTTGTTTCCTTTCCAGAGATTTGAAATTTCTTTATGTAAACTACATCACTATTTCACAAAAAGCTATGACCCTTATTTCAGTAGAACCCTGGATCAATAGGAATTGTGGAAACAATGCATCTCATTGGCTGGGGCTGCTCCTGGAAGCGAATTCACCTTTCATCAGAGTACAGGCAGGGGAGTAATAGCTTGAAAATGTGGTTTCTGTTCCTCTGTAGTCACTGACTTTTCCTCCCCTCCCCTTCCCAGCTAGCATGTACCCTTGATGCTCCTGTACTTAGCACACTAAGCAGGTTTCAGGAGAGGGAAAGAAACCAGGCAGAAGATGAAAACTCTGCATGCAAATGAGATATTTCTGTGGTACTTCTAGTACCTGCTGCACAAACTTGACATATCCCAAAAGCCAGAAATGAAAAGGATTCTTCTGCTTATGTTGAATCTGAGTTTAAGTATGCTATTAAGACTCTCTCTCTCTCTTACACACACACACACACACACACACACACACACACAAACACACACAAACACACACACACACACACCTTTCGAGCACAGTGAGATTTAAAAGCACCAAAATGCCTTCTAATATTTACTTATAGCTACAGAAACCTCAGCAGAGCGGTGAAATTTTCACTATAGTTTCCGTGAAAGGAACAGCAGCAAAGAAGTCACTACAGGGTAGTTAAACCCTAAGTCCAATTAAAATGAGCCTGTGTCTTCTTTCCCCCCAATTTCATTCAGGTTAATCATGTCTCAATGTTTTCAGTCCCCTCTTCTACTCCCAGAGTGAATGAGCAGTTGATTATATATTCAGGTTCAGTTTGGGGGACCTAGTTAATTTTATTTCATGACCTTAAATTAAGTATTATGCTTCAAAGATATTAAAATATTGTCATGCCGATTGCTGTTTAAAATTCATGAGGATTACAGTTTCTTCTTGCCCCCCTTGTTTTCTTCCCTCATTTCTGGAATGTCCTGTCACTCCTTCATTATCCAGCTGTTGGGCATCATTTTTCTTCTAAAAGCTTCTCCCTGTTTCTGTGGGTTACTGTCTTAGTCAGGGTTTCTATTCCTGCACAAACATCATGACCAAGAAGCAAATTGGGGAGGAAAGGGTTTATTCGGCTTACATTTCCATACTGCTGTTCATCAAAGGAAGTCAGGACTGGAACTCAAGCAGGAGCTGATGCAGAAGCCATGGAGGGATGTTCTTTACTGGCTTGCTTCCCTTGGCTTGCTCAGCCTGCTCTCTTATAGAACCCAAGACTACCAGCCCAGAGATGGTCCCACCCACAAGGGGCCCTTGATCACTAATTGAGAAAATGCCTCACAGCTAGATCTCATGGAGGCATTTCCCCAACTGAAACTCCTTTCTCTGTGATAACCCCAGCTGTGTCAAGTTGACACAAACCTAGCCAGTACAGTTACCATCACTACTATGCACACTTAAGAAAAAGCTGCAAAAACTTGCCAAGAGGCCATGCCAAGTCTCCTTGTTTCCTTTTGTGGTGTGCCATCACATATGCTCATACTTCATTAGTATCTGGTACCACTGCAAAGCAATGTCTCAGGAAATTACTGAAACCATTTTTTTTTATTTTAATATTGTGATCCTGAATAATTTCGCACAGATCAGATCTCTGGCCTCACCTGGGAACTCAGTGCTAATCAAAGGGTTAACCCCCAAAGTGGGGTTAAAAAAACTTCCCCACAACACGACTACATTCCAGGAACTTTTGGACTTTTCAGTACCTGATTCTGGACACAAGTTTTTCAGCATAGAGGCGCTATCTTCCTTTTCACACACCTAGTTCCCCCAAATATACAATGTCACTCTATCCTTTGGTCCCTCTAAAATGCATGGTCTAATTGACTAGTTCATTGGTGGCTAGACCATACATAACCACATTTTGATTAATTCAAGGATAGAATCTGGAGTTCTGTGGTTATTATTTCACATTTTTCACTGCCAGCCAACAATAGATTTTATTTTCTAGTTTGTACTACTCTTCTAATATATGTCAATATTGTCTTGGATTTATGACTGATAATGATACTTATATCTAAGTCCATATTCTTGTCAAGTACCTTGTTGTTTCTACTAGCCCAGTGTCACGAAACACTAGCATTTTGCACTGACAAACTGAGTGATTGGCATTGGAAACAATGCTCTCCTTCTCGTTTTTCCTCAACCTGTATTATATATTCTTTAAAAGGCACTAATAGCTTCCATTTACACAATGCCAACTATAGATCAGAAATTATACTGAAAATGTGTACTTAATTCTCCCTTCAATCTTGAAAGATCTTATGAACTTCATTGTGTGATTGAGGTTATTGAAAGTTGTCTATCTAGTAAAGCAATTCAGTTATGGGTTGGTCATGGGTATGTTTAACTTCAAATCATACATGATCTTTACTTTTCTGTGCTGCCACAGGAACAAGAAAATCAATAGCCAATAAGGTTACAGTCTTATGGCGTGAGGCAACCAAACATTTCACCATATGTAATGCAACTTAAAAGTATACTAATAAAAACAGTTTCAAAGGGCAGAGAAGGTAAAAGAGGGTAGACAGAGGAGTGCAGAGATAGTGCTCATGGTGGTAATGCCTGAGTGATTATACTGGGGCTGGTCCTTATCTGAGTGATTGTACTGGGGCTGGTCCTTACCTGAGTGATTATACTGGAGCTGGTCCTTATCTGAGTGATGATACTGGGGCTGGTCCTTACCTGAGTGATTATACTGGAGCTTGTCCTTATCTGAGTGATTATACTGGAGCTGGTCCTTATCTGAGTGATTGTACTGGAGCTGGTCCTTATCTGAGTGATGATACTGGAGCTGGTCCTTACCTGAGTGATTATACTGGGGCTGGTCCTTATCTGAGTGATGATACTGGAGCTGGTCCTTACCTGAGTGATGATACTGGAGCTGGTCCTTATCTGAGTGATGATACTGGAGCTGGTCCTTATCTGAGTGATGATACTGGAGCTGGTCCTTATCTGAGTGATTGTACTGGAGCTGGTCCTTATCTGAGTGATTTTACTGGGGCTGGTCCTTGAAGAGACAGATAAAGTTCATGAAACTGAAACTTGAGCTTGCATTTTTTTTTTTAAATAGGTCATCTCTTTGCTGATTTTAGTTATTAGCATTCTTCTTATAGACTCTTTAACACCATTCTAGATCTAGAAGTTTTTATCTCCGTCCATGTATAAACTTTCATTCATACTCCTAATTCTGTAACACCTAATGTATTAAATAGAAGCTGGTTACTCTATAACAGCAAGTTATTAGAGAGACAGACTCACACCGTCAATTTGTTCTTCGATATTTTTTTTCCTGTCTCTTTGTTTGTGAGAGTTGTCTGTAGTTTGGACAAAAGAAAAAAAAAAGCAAATTTTTCTGGTTACATGTGTTATAAAGATACACAAGAAGCATGACAGTGGTGGTGCACACCTTTAATCCCAGCACTTGGGAGGCAGAGGCAGGTGGATTTCTGAGTTTGAGGCCAGCCTGGTCTACAGAGTGAGTTCCAGGACAGCCAGGGATACACAGAGAAACCCTGTATCAAAAAGCAATAAATAAATAAATAAATAAATAAATAAATAAATAAATTACATAAGGTTAAATGGCAAATGGGATTGGATAATTAGAAAGACACTGTTAAAGAATAGGATGAATTATAATGTTTGCTGTGTTCAACTACTAAGTTTACCCTTTCCCTTGATGACGGGGTCCAAGAGTAATCATAGAAACACATGAAGTCCAAAGAGCCAGATCACTAATACTATGCAGCTATTGTGGGATGGATGGGCCTGAGAGGCAGCCAGATTAGTAGAGAAAGCAAAGGTAGATCATTTAATTGCTCAGCCACTGACATAATATTTAAAAAAAAAAATTGTTGTTTTTTTTTCTGTGTGATTACTGGAAAATAGTATAAGGTTAAAGAAATCCACCCATTGGTTTAATTCACGGCTTATATTTATATTAAGAATAATTCACTTACAAATTTCTATTTATTTTGCCCAAGTTAAATTCTTCTCTATTACTCTAATACCAATTCCTAGTCTTTTTCAGCCCAATTTATGCCATTCTAGGGATTCTTAATTTATCAAATGGTCAACCCTGAAAATGTACATAGAAGTAACAGTGTACAGACTGACCAGTATTTAGGAGTGTGTGTGTGTGTGTGTCTGTGTGTGTGTGTGTGTGTGTGTGTGTGTATAAAACAACAATTATTTAAAACAAAGGCCATGAATCTGAAAGAGACCAAGGAGACATATGTGGGGTATGTGGGTGGGTTTGGAGGGTGAAATGGGAGGGAGAAATGTTGAATTTATAGTATAATCTCAATAACTAAAAAGTTTTCTAACCAATATTTTAAACTTTTATTTACAAGTCTCAGTGCAGAAATACATGAAACATGAAAAGTCAAGGCTATCTACTTCTTCCAAAATTATCAGTTCCATAGATAGATTCCAGTATTGATGAACTATATAAAATCCTAAACAACTGTTAAAATTGACCTCCCAGATCTCTCAGACACTGGACCACCAACCAGCCAGCATACACCAGCTGATTTGAGGCTCCCAATACACATACAGCAGAGAACTGCCGCGTCTGGTTTCAATCAGAGAAGATGCACCTAACCCTCAAGAGACTGGAAGCCTCAGGTAGTATAGAGGTCTGGTTGGGTGTGGGGTGTGGGGTGTGGGGTGTGGGGTGTGGACATCCTCAGGGAGACAGGGAGTGGGAAGGAGGTATGGGATATAAACAGTTTGAAGGGAGAGGGGTGAGAATAAAATCAGGAAAATAAATAAATAAATAAATAAATAAATAAATGATTTAAAAAATGTTTAATGAAGTCAAAGAGGATATAAATAAACTTTTTTCTTTTTTTATTAGATATTTTCTTTATTTATATTTCAAATGCTAGCCCGAAAGTTCCATGTACCCTCCCCTGCCCTGATCCCCTACCCATCCACTCCCACTTCTTGGCCCTGGCATTCCCCTGTACTGGGGCATATAAAGTTTGCAAGACCAAGGGGCCTCTCTTTTCAATGATGGCCAACTAGGCCATCTTCTGCTATATATGCAGCTAGAGACACGAGCTCTGGGGGCTACTGATTAGTTCATATTGTTGTTCCACCTATAGGGTTGCAGACCCCTTCAGCTCCTTGGGTACTTTCTCTAGCTCCTCCACTGGGGACCCTGTGTTCTATCCAATAGATGACTGTGAGCATCCACTTCTGGCACTGGCATAGCGTCACACGAGACAGGGTCCTTTGAGCTAAATCTTGCTGGTATATGCAATAGTGTCTGGGTTTGGTGGCTGATTATGGGATGGATCCTGAGGTGGGGCAGTCTCTGGATGGTTCATCCTTTCGTCATAGCTCCAAACTTTGTCTCTGTAACTCCTTTCATAAGTATTTTGTTCCCTATTCTAAGAAGGAATGAAGTTTCCACATGTTGGTCTTCCTTCTTGATTTTCTTGTGTTTTGCAAAGTGTATCTTGGGTATTCTAAGTTTCTGGGCTAATATCCACTTATCAGTAAGTGCATATCAAGTGACTTCTTTTGTGATTGGGTTACCTCACTCAGGATGAAATCCTCCAGATACATTCATTTGCCCAAGGATTTCATAAATACATTGTTTTTAATAGCTGAGTAGTACTCCATTGTGTAAATGTACCACATTTTCTGCATCCATTCCTCTGTTGAGGGACATCTGGCTTCTTTACAACTTCTGGCTATTATAAATAAGGCTGCTATGAACATAGTGGATCATGTGTCCTTATTACCAGTTGGAACATCTTCGGGGCATATGTCCAGGAGAGATATGGCTGGATCAATTGGTAGTACTATGTCTAGTTTTCTTAGGAACCTCTATACTGATTTCCAGAGTGGTTGTCCAGCTTGCAATCCCACCAGCAATGGAGGAGTTTTGCTCTTTCTCCACATCCTTGCCAGCATCTGCTGTCACCTGAATTTTTGATCCTAGCCATTGTGACTGGTGTGAGGTAGAATCTCAGGGTTGTTTTGATTTGCATTTCCCTGATGATTCAGGATGTTGAACATTTTTTCAAGTGCTTCTCAGCCCTTTGGTATTCCTCAGTTGAGAATTCTTTGTTTAGCTCTGTACCCCATTTTTAATGGGGTTATTTGATTTTCTGGAGTTCAGCTTCTTGAGTTCTTTGTATATATTGGATATTAGTCCCCTATCAGATTTAAGATTATCAAAAATTGTTTTCTAATCTGTTGGTGGCCTTGTCTTATTAACAGTATCTTTTGCCCTACAGAAGCTTTGCAATTTCATGAGGTCCCATTTGTTGATTCTTGATCAACAGCACAGGCCACTGCTGTTCTGTTTAGAAAATTTTCCCCTGTGCCCATATCTTCGAGGCTTTTCCCTACTTTCTCCTCTATAAACTTCAGTGTCTCTGGTTTTATGTGGAGTTCTTTGATCCACTTAGACTTGAGCTTTGTACAGGGGGATAAGAATGGGTCAATTCTCATTCTTCTACATGATAACTGCCAGTTGTGCCAGCACCATTTGTTGAAAATGCTGTCTTTTTTCCACTGGATGGTTTTAGCTTCCTGTCAAAGATCAAGTGACCATAGCTGTGTTGATTCATTTCTGTGTCTTCAATTCTATTCCATTGATCTACCTGTCTGTGGTTGTACTAGTACCATGCAGTTTTTATCACAATTGCTCTGTAGTAGAGCTTGAAGTCAGGCATGGTAATTCCACCAGTGGTTCTTTTTTTGTTGAGAAGGTTTTTTGTTATTCCAGATGAATTTGAAAATTGCCCTTTCTAACTCAGTGAAGAATTGAGTTGGGATTTTGATGGGGATTGCATTGAATTTGTAGATTGCTTTTGGCAGGATAGCCAATAAATAAACTCTTAAATCAGTTGAAAAACACAACTAAAGAAGTGAATTTAGGATATAAAGGAGGTATTCAATAAAGAGAAATAATAAATATTTATAAAATTTAAATATTAAAATTGAAACTTTAGAAATTTTGATCTCTCTTCTTGGTTTCAGCTTGACTACATGTGGAATTAACTAAAACCCAAATGGCTGGGTACACCAATGCAGGATTTTTATTAATTAAATAAATTGCAGTAGGAAGAACTACCTTTAATCTGGATCTTTTGATTTGGAAAAATTCACTTTTTATCTAGGCCACAGTGTCTGGTGGCCCCTTGTATAAAGGACATGAGAGAGTAAAGCTCTTTGCTCTTTTCTTGTTTCACTCACTCTGGCTGACAAGTCCATTGCTTTACTGACATTAGAACATACATCTTTGGGATTCTGATGTATACTGAGGATTGCCTGAGATCCAGCCTTGTGGATTGAACAACTACTGGATTCTTGGACTTTCCTTTTTTAGACAGCCATTGTTGAACTAGCTGAGCTATAGCCTATAATAAATATTATATATATATATATATATATATATATATATATATATATATATATATATATATATATATATATATATAATGTTCTGTTCCCCTAGAGAATTCTGAATAATGAAACAATGAGAAGCTGAAACAAACAAACAAACAAACAACCCAATGGGCAGCCTCATCTTCAAATAGATTAAAAAAAAAGAAGACAGTATCAATAATTCAATCAATCAAGTCTTGAGCACAGGTAGTTGATTCAGAACGTTCAGGTGCTAACATAGACAAAATAATGTATGAGCCAAATATAGAATATCTATGGTACAGCATGAAGTATCAAACTTATGAATCAAGGGCATAGAAGAAGGAATTACAAGCTTAAGACTTTCTCACTAAAATCAAAATAATACAAAGATATTCTGGTTTTTTTTTTTTCACTTTTAATCACTTCAGGGGTTTATGTTTCAACTGGAACAAGAAGACAAGAGATAGATATAAAAAGGATGCAAATGGGAAAGGAAGCATCAAAATACACTTGTTTGCTGATGACATCATTCTATATATGAGATCCCAAATAGTCCACTAGAAAAGTCTATGAACTGATGAATACTTTCGAGTATGTAGATACAAAGCTAACAAAGAGAAAAGAGTAGACGTTCTACATAATAAAGATAAATATGTTGAGAAAGAAATCAGTCAAACAACTCTATTGCAATTGCATCAAAACTACACTGGAATAAAGCCACCTAAGTAAGTGAAAGAATTTAGAGTGAACTTCTCAATTATTAAATAATCAGGTACTAAAAACAAAATAAAACAAAACAAAACACTTCCACTTCCCAATATCACGCAGTAGTAGCAGCAGCAGCAGCAGCAGAATTAAAATTGTGAAAAAAATGATAGATTAGGTGGAAGAATAACATGAACTAACTAGTTCCCCCTGCGCTCATGTCTCTAGCTGCATATATGGAAGGAGATGGCTGAGTTGGCCATCTTTGGGAGGAGAGGCCCCTTGGTCATACAGACTCTATATGCCCCAGAACAGGGGAATGCAAGGGCCATTACGTGGGAGGGGGTGGGTAGGGGAGCAGGGCAGGGACGCGGGAGGGTAAGGGAAAATTTCTGAATAACATGTGAAATGTAAATGAAGAAAATATCTAATAAAGAGAAAAAAAGAGATAGATTCAATGTCAACTCCATTAAAATTCTGATTCCTACTTTTAAAAAGCAAACAGGTCTAAATTTACATGGAAACACATAAATATGATTGCATGATTTCAGCTTGTACCACAGATCCTTAGTAACTAAAGCAACATGGTTCTATTATTAAAAGAAGCACATATATCAATGGAACAGAGTACATGATGACCATGAGATAGTCAAAATAATCTTGAGAAAGAGAAAAAAAATGAACAAACAAAAAACAAAGGGGGAGTTGTTTCAATTCCTGATGTAAAGTTACACAACAGAAACATGGTGTTAGTGATGTCACACAGACACAAGCATCATTGGAACAGAACAGAACAGAACATCCAAGTAATAATTTGTGAGGCTATTGCCATCTGAGGCTTGACAAAATAGCCAAAAATGGAAATTAGAGAAAAGACAGACTCTTCAACAAATAATGCTCTGAAGAATGGATAACCATATGCAGAAGAAGGAAATTACATGCCTGTTTCATGATCTGTGCAAAAGTTAATTAAAAATGGAACAAAGATTCTTCTGTTGTGGGACATCTGGGTTGTTTCTAGCTTCTGGCTATCACAAACAAGACTGCTATGAACATAGTGGAGCACATTCCTTTGTGGCATGGTGGGGCATCTTTTGGGTATATTACCAAGAGTGGTACTGCTGCCTCTTCATGTAGGTCCATTTCCAATTTCCTGAGGAATCTCCAGATAGATTTCCAGAGTGGTTGCACCACTTTGCAATCCCACCAGTAATGGAGGATTGCCCTTTATCCACATCCTTGCCAACATATGCTGTCACCTGAGGTTTTGATCTTAGCCATTTTGATTTTTGTTAGGTGAAATACCAGGATTGTTTTGCTTTGCATTTCTCTGATCACTAAGGACTCTGAACATTTCTTTAGGTGCTTCTCTTCCATTCGAGAATGGATACAGAAAATGTGGTTCTTTTATACAATATAATCCTACTCAGCTACTAGGAATGAGGACATCCTGAGTTTTGCAGGCAAATGGGTGGAACTAGAAAATATCATCCTGTGTGATATAACTCATACCCAAGGACAGGCATGGCATGTACTCACTAATAAATGGATATTAGCCTTTTAAAAAGTACAGAATACTCATGGTATAATCTACAGAACTCAGAAAGGGCAACAAGCTGATGGGCCCAAGTGAAGATACTTCAGTCCCACTTGGGTGGGAGAAGAAAGCAATCACAAAGGGGAGGGAAACGGAAAGAGAGTGGAGAGAGGAACATGATGTGGTATTGGGCTGGGTAAAAGGACTGAATCCCTGAGGGCCAGCAGAAAGAATGGAAACAGACAACCTCGGAGATAGGAGGTTGGGGGAGGGGACCCTCCAGAATGTATCAGAGACCTGGGAGGTGAGAGACTCTCATGAATCAAAAGGAGGGACCTTAGAAGAGATGCCCTATAGAAGGAAGAGGGAACTTGTAGAGTCCACCTCCAGCAGAAAGTCAGGGCATCAAATGAGGGATGGGTTGTCATCCCACAGTCAAAAGTCTTACCCATAATTGTTCCTGTCTGAAAGAACTACAGGGATGGGAATGGAGAGGAACCCAAGGAAAAGAAGGACTAGCAACAGGCCCAAAGTGGGATCCAGCTAAATGGGAGGCCCCAAGGCCAGACACTATTACTGATAGTATTACTGAGACTATGGGGCACTCACAAAAAGCAACTTATCATGCCTGCCCGCTGAAAGACCCAACAAGCAGCTGAAAGAGTCAGATGTATGTATGTATATATATATATATATATATATATATATATATATATATATATATATATATATATGTGTGTGTGTGTGTGTGTGTGTGTGTGTGTATGAATGAATATATACTTATATATTTGCCTGAAAATGCTGGCAGTGGCTGAAACATGAAGTTCCTTATGAGGTCATTAGATAAGAAGAAGTTGAAATATTTTTCATTGAAAGTAATTTACTCTGGACCTTCCTGCTGGGGCAGACCCCTAGTTGGTCTGCTCCCATGAAGACTCCATATATCAATCTATCCTAGAGGATCTGCTGCATTCAGAGCAGTTGGACCCACTGAACTCAGAGCAGTTGAGCAGTTGAGGACCCTCTACACTCAGAGCAGTTGAGGATTGGCTGCACTCAGGGCAGTTGGACAACAGCTTGACTGTTCCACTGAAGACCCAACAGTCTGAAGGCCTCCCCAGAGATCTACTGAAGCCAGGGCAATAGATTAGAAGCTCTTCTACCCCTGTGAAGGGCCCCCATTTGAAAGGCCCCTCAGGTGGTCTGATATAGCCAGGATCAAAGGCCTACTTGGAGACCTGAAGCAACCCAGGGACAAAAGAGGCAGACTCCATACAGTCACCTAGACCAAAAAACACCAGAGATATCCACATGGCAAAAGCCAAGTGCAAGACCATAAGCAATAGAAGCCAAAATATGTGGGCATCATCAGAAACTAGTTCTCCCGCCACAGCAATCCTTGAATATAACAGCACACCTGAAAATCAGGAAGCTGACCTAAAATCCTATCTAATGAAGATAATAGAGTACTTTAAGGAGTTATTTCTTTCAATAACTCAATGAAAGAAATACAGGAAAACAGAGGTAAACAGGTGAAGTAATTAAATAAAGTGATCCAAGACCTAAAGGTGGAAGTAGAAACAATAAAGAAAACACAAATGGAGGCAAACCTGGAAATGGAAAACCTAGGAAAGAGGTCAAGAATTACAGATGTAAGTATTACCTACAGAATACAAGAGATAGAAGAGAGAATCTCAGGTGTAGAAGATATGGTAGGAGAGATTGACACAACAGTTAAAGAAAATTCAAAACATAAAAAATTCCCAATCCAAAGCATCCTGGAAATTCAGGACACAATGAAAAACCAAATCTAAGAATAATTGAAATAGAGGAGAATGAAGATTCCCAGCTCAAAGGACCTGAAAATGTCTTCAACAAAATTTTAGAAGAAAACTTTCCCAACCTAAAGAAAGAGATGGCCATAAATGTGCAAGAAGCCTATAGAATACCAAATAAATGGAACCAGAAAAGAAAATATTCTTGTCATATAATTGTCGAAACACTAAATGCACAGAGCAAAGAAAGAATATTAAAAGCTGCAAGGGAAAAAGACAAAGTAACATACAAAGACAGACCTATCAGAATTACACTAGACTTCTCAACAGGGACTATGAAAGCCAGAAGAGCCTGGTCAGAGGTCATTCAGACTCTAAGAGAGCACAAATGCCAGCCCAGGCTACTTTACCCAGCAAAACTCTCAAACAGCATAGATGGAGAAACCAAACAATTCCAGGGCAAAACCAAATTCAAATAGTATCTATCTACCAACGCAGCCCTACAGAGGATCCTGGAAGAAAAACTCCAATACAAGGATGATACCTGCACCAAAGAAAGGACAAGATATTAAGCATCTCACAACAAATCAAGAGAGCCAAAGCACATAAAACCGTCTACAAAAACAAAAATATAAGGACTCAACAGTCATCTCTCTTTAATATCTCCAAGCTCACCTATAAAAAGACATAAGATAACAGACTGGATATGCAAACAAGATCCAGCATTTTGCTTCATACAAAAAACACACGTCAATAATAAAGACAGACACTATCTCAGAGTAAAAGAATGGAAAAAGTTCTTCCAAGCAAATGGTTCAAGGAAACAAGCAGGAGTTGTCATCCTAATATCCAATAAAATAGACTTTTAACCAAAAGTTATCAAGTGTGATGAAGAAAGACACTTCAGATTCATCAAGGGAAAAATCCCCCAAGAGAAACTCTAAATCCTGACCATCTATGTCCCAAATCTAAGAGCACCCAAATTCATAAAAGAAACTTTACTAAAACTCAAAACACACATTGAACCCCATACAAAAATAGTGGGAGATTTCAACACTCCACTCTCACCAATGGTCAGATCATTGGAACAGAAACTAAACAGAGGCACAGTGAAACTAAGAGAGATTATGAACCAAATGTATTTAACAGGACATTTCACCCTAAAACAAAAGAATACACCTTTTTCTCAGCACCTCATGTTACCTTTTCCAAAATTGAACATATAATTGGTCACAAAACAACCCTCAAGAGATACAAGGAGATTGAAATAATACCATGCATCTTATCAGATCACCATGGCCTAAGGCTTGTCTTCAATAACACAAAAATCTATAGAAAGCCCACATATATTTGGAAACTGAAGAACTCTTTACTCAATGATAACTTGGTCAGAAAGCAAGAAAGAAATTAAAGACTTCCTGGAATTTAATGAAAATATTGACACATACCCAAATTTATGGAACACAATGAAAGCAGTGCTAAGAGGAAAGTTCATAGCACTAACTGCCCTGGTAAAGAAACTGGAGAGTTGTTATCTTACACTAACAACGTAACAGCACACCTGAGAGCTCTAGAACAAAAAGAAGCAAACTTACCCAAGAATAGTAGAAGGTAGGAGATAATCAAACTCAGGGCTGAAATCAAACAAACAGAAACAAAGAAAACAATACAAAGAATCAGCAAAACCAAAAACTGGTTCTTTGAAAGAATCAAAAAGATACATAACCTCCTAGCAAAACTAACTAAAGGGTCAAGAGACAGTATCCAAATTAATAAAATCAGAAATTAAAAGGGAGACATAACAACAGAAACAGAGGAAATTAAAAAAAAAATCAATATTCAACAAAACTGGAAACTCCTAGATGAAATGGATGGTTTTCTAGACAAATGCCACATACCAAAGTTAAAATCAAGAGCGGGTAAATTATCTAAAGAGGTCCATATTGCACAAGGATATAGAATTATTCATTAAAAACCTCCCCCCCAAAAAGCCCATAAGCCCATGCAGAATTCTACCAGAACTTCAAAGAAGACCTGATACCAATTTTCCTCAAACTATTCCATAAAATAAAACCTGATACCAATTTTCTTCAAACTATTCCATAAAATAGAAACAGAAGACATACTACTTAGCTCTTTCTATGAAGCCACAATTACTCTGATACCTCAACCACAAAAGGACACAACCAATAGAGAACTTCAGACCAATCATTCTTATGAATATTGATGCTAAAATACTCAATAAAATTCTTGCAAACTGAATCCAAGAATACATCAAAACCATCATTCACCATGACCAAGTAGGCTTCATCCCAGGGATGCAAGGTTGGTTTAATATATGAAAATCCATTAACATAATCTACTATATAAATAAACTCAAATTAACCCCTCCACGGGGGATCCATCCCATAATCAGTCATTAAACTCAGACACTATGGCATAGGACAGCTAGTGCCTACTTAAGGGACCCTGATATAGCTGTCTCGTACAGAAGTGGATGCTCATAATCATCTATAAGAGGGAACACAGGGCCCACAATGGAGAAGCTAGAGATAGAACCCCAGGAGCTGAAGGGGTCTGCAACCCTAGAAGAGGATGAACAATATGAACTAACCTGAAGCCCCCAGAACTCGTATCTCTAGCTCCATATGTAGCAGAAGATGGCCTAATCGGTCATCACTGGGAAGAGAGGCCCCTTGGTACTGCAATCTTTATATGCCCCAATACAGGGGAACGCCAGGGCCAAGAAGTGGGAGTGGGTGGACAGGGGAGCAGGGAGGGGGGAGGGGGAGGGGGAGGGGACTTTCGGAATAGCATTTGAAATGTAAATTAAGAAAATATCTAATAAAAAATGAAAGAAAACACCCCCCCCCACACACACACATGGTCATCTCCTTAGATGCAGAAAAAGCATTTGACAAAATACAATACCCATTCATGTTAAAAGTATTGGAGAGGTCATGAACTCAAGGTCCATGCCTAAACATAATAAAAGCAATTTATTGTCAATATCTAATTAAATGGAGAGATACTTGAGGCAATCTCACTGAAATCAGGGACAAGACATTGGTTCCCATTCTCTTCCCATCTTTTCAATATAGTACTCAAAATGTTAGCTAGAACAATAAGACAACAAAAAAGAGATCAAGGGGATACAAATTGGTAAAGAAGAAATAAAGGTATCACTATTTGAACATGATATGATAGTATACATAAGCAACCTCAAAAATTCTACCAGAGAACTTCAGCTGATAAACAATTTCACCAAAGTGGCCAGATATAAAACTAACTCATATAAATCGGTAGCCTTCCCTTATAAAAATGATAAACAGGCTGAGAAAGAAATTAGGGAAACAACTCCCTTCACAATAGACACAAATAATATAAAATATCTTGGGGTAACTAACTAAACAAGTGAAAGACCTGTATGACAATAACTTCAAGTCTCCTAAGAAAGAAATTGAGGAATATCTCAGAAAATGGAGAGACCTCTTATGCTCATGGATTGGCAGAATTAACATAGTAAAAATGACCATCCTACCAAAGGCAATCTATAGATTCAATGCAATCCCCATCAAAATCTCAACACAATTCTTCAAAGATATGGAAAGAGCAATTCTCAAATTCATCTGGAAAGGAAAAAACACCCAGAATAGTGAAAATGATCCTTAACCATAAAATAACAGTTTGGAGAATCACCATTCCTGACCTCAAGCTTTACTACAGAGAAATAGTGATAACAAAGGCATGATATTGGTACAGAGATAGACATTTTGATCAATGGAATAGAATTGAAGATCCAGAAAAAACAAACAAACAAACAAACAAACAAACACATACTTATGGTCACTTGATCTTTGACAAAGATGCCAAAAATATACAATGGAAAAAAGAAAGCATTTTCATTAAAGTGTGCTGATCTAATTGATTGTGTGTATGTAGAAGAATGAACATAGACCCATATTTGTCACCTTGTACAAAGCTCAAGTCCAAGTGGATCAAGGACCTCAACATAAAACCAGATATGCTGAATCTAATAGAAAAGAAAGTGGGAAAGAGCCTTGAACTCATTGCTACAGAGGGAAATTTCCTAAACAGAATTCCAATGGCCCATGCTATAAGATCAAGAATTGATAAATGGGACCTCATGAAACTGGAAAGCTTCTGTAAGGCAAAGGACATAGTTGATAAGACAAATCGGCAACCTACAGATTGGGAAAAAATATCTTCACTAACCCCACATCCAATAGAGGACTAATATCCAAAATATATAATGAACTCAAGAAGTTAATCAGCAAAAAACCAAACAACCCAGTCAACAAATGGGGTATAGAACTAAACTGATAATTGACAACTGAGGAATCTGGAATTGCTGAGAAGCACCTAAAGAAATGTTCAAAGTCCATAGTGATCAGAGAAATCAAAACGACCCTGGGATTCCACCTTATACCAATCAGAATGGCTAAGACTAAAACCTCAGGTGACAACACATGTTGGAGAGGATGTATAGAAAGAGAAACACACCTCCATTGCTGATGGAATTGCAAACTGGTACAACTACTCTGGAATCAATCTGGAGGTTCTTCAGAAAATTGGAAATGGAAGACCAGAAGACTCAGCAATACCCCTCTTGGTAACATATCCAAAAGATGCCCACAATGTTACAGGGGCATGTGTTCACTATGTTCATAGTGGACTTATTTGTGATAGTCAGAAGATGGAAACAACCTGGATGTCCCAGGAAAGAAGAGTGGATACAGAAAATGCGGTTCATTTTCACAATGGAATACTACTCAGCTTTTAAGAAGGGCATATATCCAGAAGATATTATATCTGGTAATAAGGACACATGTTCCACTATGTTCATAGCAGCTTTATTCATAATAGCCAGAAACTGGAAAGAACCCAGATGTCCCTCAACAGAGGAATGGATACAAAAAATTTGGTATATTTACACAATGGAGTACTACTTAGCTATTAAAAACAATAAATATATGAAATTCCTAGGCAAATGGATGGATCTGGAGGCCATCATCCTCAGTGAGGTAACCCAATCACAAAAGAACTCACAGAACTTGTACTCACTGATATGTGGATATTAGCTCAGAAACCTAGACTACCCAAGATACAATTTACTAAACACATGAAACTCAAGAAGAAGGAAGATCAAAATGTGGACACGTCACCCCTTCCTAGAATTAAGAACAAAGCACACATTGAAAGAGTTACAGAGATCATGTGTGAAGCTGAATCCAAAGGATGGACCCAATGACTGCGNAAGGGGTCTTCAACCCTATAGGTGGAAGAATAACATGAACTAACTAGTACCCCCTGAGCTCATGTCTCTAGCTGCATATATAGAAGAGGATGGCCTAGTTGGCCATCATTGGGAAGAGAGGCCCCTTGGTCATGCAGACTTTATATGCCCCAGTACAGGGGAACGCCAGGGCCAAGATGTGGGAGCGGGTGGGTAGGAGAGCAGGGCCGGGAGGGGGGAGGGTATAGGGAACTTTCTGGATAACACTTGAAATGTAAATGAAGAAAATATCTAATAAAAGTTGGAAAAAAAAAAGAATGAGGACATCCTCTCAGCATATGCTCTCACCTGAGGTTTAGATCTTATCTGTTTTGATTTTTGTTAGTTGAAATATCAGGGTCGTTTTGATTTGCATTTTTCTGATCATAAGGACTGTGAACATTCCTTTAGGTGTTTCTCTGCCATTCGAGAATTTATACAGAAAATGTGGTTCCTTTATACAATAGAATACTACTCATCTACTAGGAATGTGAACATCCTAAGTTTTGCAGGCAAATGGATGGAACTAGAAGATATCAGCCCGAGTGACGTAACACAGACCCCAAACTATGTGCATGATATGTACTCAATAATAAGTGGATATTAGCAAAAAAAAAAAAAGTACACAATACTCAAGAAACAGAACTTAATGTCTCTAGCTCTACATGTAGCAGAAGATGGCCTAATCAGCCATCATTGGGTGGAGAGGCCCCTTGGTATTGTAATCTTTATATACTCCAATACAGGGGAACACCAGGATCAAGAAGTGGGAGTGGGTAGGAAGGGGAACAGGGCAGGGGGAGGGGGGGAACTTTCGGGATAACATTTGAAATGTAAATTAAGAAAATATCTAATAAAAACTAATTGGGAAAAAAAAAAAAAGGTCAACAAGCTGAAGTCCCCAAGTGAGGATGCCTGAGTCCCACTTGAGAGGGAAAAAAAAGCACTCACAAGTGAGGAGGGAGGGAGGGAGGGAGGGAGGGAGGGAAAGTGGACAAGGGGGCAGGGTCGAGTGGGGTGGATAGGGAAACCTGATCTGGTATTGGATGAGGGAATATGACTGAATCCCTGAGGGCCAGCAGAAAGAATGGAAACAGGCAACCTTGGGAAACCTTTCCAACCCACAGTCACAACTCTGACCCATAATTGTTCCTTTCTGAAAGAATTACAAGGATGGAAATAGAGAGGAGCCTGAGGAAAAGAAGGTCCAGATTCAGGCCAAAAGTGAGATCCAGCTCAATAGGAGGTTCCAGGGTCTGACACTATTACTGAGGTTATGGAGTGCTCACAAAAAGCCTGCCCTCTGAAAGACCCAACAAGGAGCTGATAGAGATGCAGATATTTGCACCCAACCAATGGACAGATGCAGCTTCCCCCTCTTGTTGAATTAGGGAAGGCTGAAGTAAGCTGAGGAAAAGGGTGATCCAGCAGGAGGACCAGCAGTCTCAATTAATCTGGACACCTGAGATCTCTTAATCACTGGACTACCAAACCAATAGCATACACCTGCTGATATGAGGCCCCCAAACACACATACAGTAGAGGACCTCCTGGTCTGTTCAGAGATGGTGCACCTAACCCTCAAGAGACTGGAGTCCCCAGAGAGTTTAGAGGTCAGGTGAGGTGGGTGGTGGGGACATCGTCGTGGAGAGAGAGGTATGGAAAGGAGGAATGGGATGTGGAACAGTCAGAGGGTGGATGGGGGGGGGGAAATAAAATATGGAATTTAAAAATAAAATTATTAAAAAATAAATGGAAAGTAGTTTACTGTAAACAGAATCTAATTTAAAACTCTTGTCTGATAACAGTGGTGAATAAATGTGGACTGGCCATACTTAAGGTGGCTGAGAAGAGTAGACACAAATGAATGTCATTGAATAGCCTAGGTAAAACAATCTGGGTAAAATATTCACCTGCATCAAAGCCCTAACCTACCCATACAGTAGCAGTTTATGTGCATTGTTTAAGGCCCTTCTCAAGCCCTTTAAAATTCTTTGCTCTGATGTTAACTCTGGCTAAGGTAACAGTAATACAGTAGCCGAGAACAAGGATCCTGGTGTCAGAATGCTGGTCATCCATTCTGCATCCACCAGACTAGTTGGGCTTCTTTGGTTTGGTTAACCCCTTTCTAAATTGTAATCATATTCAAGAAACCAGGGATGGTGCCAATTGTACTTATCCCATGTGGGATGAGGACATGGCTCAGTCAGAAAACTTCCTATTAGCATGAGATTCTGAGTTTGAATCCCTAGCACCCCTAAAAGTATCTATCATCCCAGTGTGGAGATGGAGGTGACAGGAAGATATCTGGAGCCTGTTCCTAGATCATGTCATTGAGTAAATGAGACCCAAGTTCACTGGTTGATCTTGGCTAAAAATTAAGGTGGAGAAAAACCAAGGAAGAAGTTTCACATCAACTTCTGGTGTCCATAATACACTTGAATATGCATGTACATATGCAAAAATATGTGTGAGTACTCTTAAGATTGAGTAACAGGATAGGGGTTTCTAAAGAGTAAATGTGACAAATATTTGCTTTTATTACTATTGTACTCATTTAATATATGTCATATATTACACTCATTTTAAATATCATATATGATATTTTAAACATGTCATGTAATATGTGTTTTTGGTGATTAGCTGGATTGGTGAAGGAAGAAGCTGGTTTTATCAATAAGAATAAAACTTATGTCCAAAATATTCTGAGAAATAGGCGAGAATGAGAATTCTGAAGTGATGAAATAATCCCCATCATCTCTGGCATGCTAATGCTTGGTACCCAGCTGGTGACCATGTTTTGGAAGGTTTAGGAAGTGCGGACTCAGTGGAGGAAGTATATCACAGGTGGTGTGGTATGAGAGCTTAGAGATTTGTGCCATTTTGATTTTTACTTTGCTGTTTCTTGCTTGTGAATTAAGATGTGAGCTCTTGGCTGTTCCTGCTGCCCAGCCTGCTTCTTGTCACTGTGCTTCCCTGCTGTGATGGTGATGGGCTCTTATTCCATAAATCTGTAAGCACAAGGTAAACCCTTTCTTCTATAAGTTTCTTGGTCATGTTTTGTTTTTTTTTTTCCCCACAGCAATAGAAAAGTTACAAATGCAAAATGGAAAACCTCAAGGGATTTCCTCTGAAAGCCAACAGACTGCAAGTTAAGGTACTGAGCCAACGTTGGGATATGGTGTATCTGCAAGATAACTTGAGAGAGGAATAAGAAGTGGAAAGTGTATGGTTATATTTTATTTATAAGTGGAGCCTGGGTTATATGGTAGGCTACCTGAAAATAGATTGGAATTTAACTTGTGAAATTATGAGGAGAGAGAGAGAGAGAGAGAGAGAGAAAGAGAGAGAGAGAGAGAGAGAGAGAGAGAGAGAGAGAGAGAGAGAGAGGAAAGGGAGGGGGAGGGGGTAGAGACAGACAGGGTGCTGAAAACAAAGACCCAAAGTATAGAAGGGAGGAGAAAAGTTTAGGATTGAGCCTCGCAATTTTAAACAACAACAACAACAACAACAAAACGAGATTATGTACATTCAATAGCATAGTTCTTCTGACATTCTGCCACAACTAGCATGGATTATTGAACAGAGCTCTCAAATCTGGCTGCTTAGGACATTTTATAGGGTAAATAAATTAAAACCACCTCATATATAATTTGATTTACATCCTTTAGCAACTTAAGAAATGAGGCCCCTCTACATCTAGCAGAGATTTGATTTTGAACATAGATACTGCCAAATGCTCCAAGGATGCCTACCCAGAGATTTCAGAGATTTAATTATGAGTGGGGAAATCACTTAAATAGCCATCTAATTTTCATATATCTTGGGCCATTTTATGTTTTTTTTTTCCTCCCCAAGGATTCATATACTCTGAAGTTTAACTGGATGGCTCCTATCTTCTAAACTTTCCTTGTAATTTTTCTCAGTTGCTAATTCTACCGGGAGAATTAAATGTGAGAGAGTACTTTTAATTTGTATATTGCAGTAACTTTCGCTTGAAGAACTCAGGACACTACACATTTTGCCTCAATTATCTGGTTCTAAACTTGCACTTGTAACTAATCCACTCATTCTATTCTCTGGCTTTCAGATGCTTGCTATTCTCTTCCCAACTGCAATTTCCTTATGAATCCCATTGCCTTGAAAATTTCCAACACTACTTAACAGGAGTGCCATATTTAGCTTCTAAATGTGTCTAATTCTCCTATACAAGATTGTTCTCTTTTCACCTGGCGTCAAGGGATTGACTCAAAATAACTATCCCTTTGTTGCAAAGAAAGAAGAGCAAACCAAAGAAATCCAGTAAAATGGAGGCTTCACAGTCACTTTAAAAGGAATAGTCATAGAATATTTGAACTCCAGCAGCTTCCGTGGAGGCAGTTCTGCGGCCCTGTTTGCTCTTGGGGAGTTTCAGGTTGAAGAGCTGATTTGATTTATGATGTCACATTGTATAAAAAGGGAAAGAGGTTAAATACCCGGTTTCACATTTAGATTAGAGTCCTAGAGACCAAAGCCATTATGCAGCTTATTTTTAGTATTCAATATCACATAGCTTTTGATTTAACATCCAAGACAGCACTTATCATGGATTTTGTCTCCTGTGGTCATTGTACATCCCTCCCTAGCTTTTTATAGGCCTTTTGATAGGGCTTTATAAGACATCCACCAGGTGAGAAATATTAATTATGGAACACTATACTCATTTTATACCTTCAAAATTATAGCTAATACAAATAACTTTAACATTCCTGTGTGATAATTTATATCCAGGCACTGATGATTCAGAAACTTATTTCATAATCTCCCTGTTATACTAGGTTTCTAGTGAGCTGACTCAAGTAACATTATCTTAACTCAACAACTCTTAAGTAATTATTATTTCATCTTTGACTTACAAAAGTTGCTTTCTGTAGACATGGATGATGAAGCATCCAGAAGTTTGAAAGTCCCTTTGCTGATCTTCTTTACTGAGAAGCAAAAGAAGAGGAAGAAGATAGGTGAGCAGTAGGAGGTGCCATACAGAAAGCAAGTGTATGGTCTCAAAAGGCTGATTTTGAGAGGATTTATAGGAATCAAAGAAGATATGCAATTTCCTCTAAGTACTTGAGTCTAGGCTTATAGGGAGCTGGTAAGACTAAGGACTTAGAATTTATCAGCCTAGATCTTCAATAACAGCAGAAATAATAGAAAGCTAACATTCATATGGAAACTGAACAACACTCTACTCAATGATACCTTGGTCAAGGAAGAAAAAAAGAAAGAAATTAAAGACGTTTTAGAGTTTAATGAAAATGAAGCCACAACATACCCAAACTTATGGGACACAATGAAAGCAGTCCTAAGAGGAAAACTCATAGCCCGGAGTGCCTCCAAAAAGAAACAAGAGAGAGCATACACTAGCAGTTTGACAGCACACTTAGAAGCTCTAGAACAAAAGGAAGCAAATTCACCCAAGAGGAGTAGACACCAGGAAATAATCAAACTCAGAGCTGAAATCAATCAAGTAGACACTAAAAGAAATATTCAAAGAGTCAACCAAACCAGGAGCTGGTTCTTTGAGAAAATCAGGAAGATAGATGAACCATTAGACAGACTAACTAGAGGGCACAGGGAAAGTATCCTAATTAACAAAATCAGAAATGAAAAAGGAGACATAACAACAGAACCTGAGGAGATCCTAAACATCATCAGATCCTACTACAAAAGGCTATACTCAACAAAACTGGAAAACCTGGATGAAATGGACAACTTCCTAGACAGATAGCAGGTACCAAAGTTAAACCAGGATCAGATTAACAATCTTAACTGTCCCATTTCCCCTAAAGCAATAGAAGCAGTCATTAATAGTCTCCCAACCAAAAAAGGCCCAGAACCAGATGGGTTTAGTGAGGAGTTCTACCAGACCTTCAAAGAAGACCTAATTCCAACTCTCCTCAAACTATTCCACAAAATAGACACAGAAGGTACTCCACCAAATTCATTCTATGAAGTCACAATTACTCTGATACCTAAACCACACAAAGATCCAAGAAAGAAAGAACTTCAGACCAATTTCCCTTATGAATATCGATGCAAAAAATGAGTTATTTTAGAGGCATTTGACTTAGGTTCTTGTGTAGTTTTGCTAGTAGGTAATACTGGTTCATCCGAAGTAGAGTCGCTACGTCCCTGCCAAATTATATGTCTTTAGGTAGTTACGTTAGGTGATATATTTGTTTGAGTTTCTGTTTTTAGTGTACTAGTAGAGAAATCTACGACTCTTTCGTAAACTGTTTTAATAACACCCATTCATGATAAAAGTCTTGGAAAGATCAGGACTTCAAGGCCCATACCTAAACATAATAAAAGCCATCTACAGCAAACCAGTAGCCAACATCAAACTAAATGGAGAGAAACTCAAAGCAATCCCACTAAAATCAGGGACCAGACAAGGCTGCCCACTTTCTCCTTACCAATTCAATATAGTACTTGAAGTCCTAGCCAGAGAAATTCGACAACAAAAGGAGATCAAGGGGATACAAATTGGAAAGGAAGAAGTCAAAATATCACTGCTTGTAGATGATATGATAGTATATATAAGTGACCCCAAAAATTCCACCAGATAACTCTTAAACCTGATAAACACCTTCAGTGCAGTAGCAGGATGTAAAATTAACTCAAACAAATCAATGGCCTTTTTCTACACAAAAGATAAACAGGATGAGAAAGCAATTAGGGAAACAAACCCTTCACAATAGTCACAAATAATATAAAATACCTTGGTGTGACTCTAACTAAGGAAGTGAAATATCTGTATGACAAGAACTTCAAGTCTCTGAAGAAAGAAATTGAAGAAGATTTCAGAAGATGGAAAGATCCCCCATGCTCATGGATTGGCCAGATTAATATAGACAAAATGTATATCCTGCCAAAAGCAATTTCCAGATTCAGTGCAATCCCCATCAACATTCCAACTCAATTCATCACTGAGTTAGAAAGGGCAATTTGCAAATTCATCTGGAATAACAAAAAACCTAGGATAGCAAAAACTAATCTCAACAATAAAAGAACCTCTGGGGGAATCACCATGCTGTACTACAGAGCAATTGTGATAAAAACTGCATGGTACTGGTACAGTGACAGACAGGTATATCAATGAAATTGAATTGAAGACCCAGAAATGAATCCACACACCTGTGGTCACCTTATCTTTGACAAAGCTAAAAACATCCAGTAGAAAAAAGACAGCATTTCCAACAAATGGTGCTGGCACAACAGGTGGTCAACATGTAGAAAAATGCAAATTGATCCATTCTTATCTCCTTGTACAAAGCTCAAGTCTAAGTGGATCAAAGACCTCCACATTAAACCAGAGACACTAAAAATCATAGGGGAGAAAGTGGGAAAAATGCTGGAATATATGGGCACAGGGGTAAAATTCCTAAACAGAATAGCAATGGCCTGTGCTTTAAGATCACAAATCGACAAATGGGTCCTCATGAAATTGCAAAGCTTCTGTAGGGCAAAAGATACTGTCAATAAGACAAAAAGGCCACCAATAGATTGGGAAAGGATTTTTAACCAATCCTAAATCTGATAGGGGTCTAATATCCAATATATAAAAAGAGCTCAAGAAACTGAACTCCAGAAATTCTAATAACCCCATTAAAAATGGGGTACAGAGCTAAACAAGGAATTCTCAACTGAAGAATATCAAAGGGCTGAGAAGCACTTGAAAAATGTTCAACATCCTGAATCATCAGGGAAATGCAAATCAAAACAACCCTGAGATTCCACCTCAAACCAGTCAGAATGGCTAGGATCAAAAATTCAGGTGACAGCAGATGTTGGCGAGGATGTGGAGAAAGAGGAACACTCTTCCATTGCGGGTGGGATTGCAAGCTGGTACAACCACTCTGGAAATCAGTCTGGCATTTCCTCAGAAAACTGCACATAGTACTACCAATTGATCCAGCAATACCTCTCCTGTGCATATATCCACAAGATGTTCCAACTGGTAATAAGGACACATGATCCACTATGTTCATAGCAGCCTTATTTATAATAGCCAGTTATATATAATAGTTGGAAAGAACCCAGATATCCCTCAACAGAGGAATGGATACAGAAAATGTGGTACATTTACACAATGGAGTACTACTCAGCTATTAAAAACAATGTATTTATGAAATTCTTGGGCAAATGGATGTATCTGAAGGATATAATGCTGAGTGAGGTAACCCAATCACAAAAGAAGTCACTTGATATGCACTTACTGATAAGTGTATATTAGCCCAGAAACCTAGAATACCCAAGATACAACTTCCAAAATAGAAGAAATTCAAGAAGGAAAACCAACACGTGGATACTTCATTCCTCCCTAGAACAGTGAATAAAATATCCATGAAAGGAGTTACAGAGACAAAGGTTTGAGCTAAGATGAAAGGATGGACCATCCAGAGAATGCCCTACCCAGGGGTCCATCCCATAATCAGCCACCAAATGCAGACACTACTGCATATGTCAACAAGATTTTGCTGAAAGGACCCTGGTATTGCTGTCTCCTGTGAGGCTTTGTCAGTGCCTGGCAAATACAGAAGTGGATCCTCACAGTCATCTCTAGGAAGGAACACAGGGTCCCCAATGTAGGAGTCAGAGAGAATACCCAAGAGCCAAAGGGGTCTGCAACCCTATAGGTGGAACAACAATATGAACTAATCAGTACCCCCAGAGCTCATGTCTCTAGTTGCATATGTATTAGAAGATGGCCTAGTTGGCCATTATTAGGAAGAGAGGCCCCTTTGTCTAGCAAACTTTATATGCCCCAGTACAGGGGAATGCCAGGGCCAAGAAGTAGGAGTGGGTGTGTAGGGAAGCAGGGCAGGGAAGTGTATTGGGGACTTTTGGGATAGCATTTGAAATGTAGATGAAGAAAATATCTAAAAAAAAAAAGATATAACTTATCAGCCTATAGATGATAGAGCTGAATAAGCTTTCTCTCAAATTCTTGGGATCACGAGTGGTTAGATTTAGTGGCTTTAGTTTTTATAATATTTGCAGATAAATAGTGAGGAAATGTTTAAGTACAAATAAGTGCCAAATTAGTTTCATATGTTGTATGTATGTATGTATGTATGTATGTATGTATGTATCTATCATCCATCTCCCAATGGTAATTTATTATATATAAAAATATTTTCATGCATGAACCAAAGTTTTGTAGAATTTTTTTTCACTTGTACAAATGTGAAATGTGAACACATTTGGATTTGGATTTCAGGTTTTGTCACTGAGATTTTTCATTCTGAGTAAATATCCATAGGATGTGTTGTAGTAAAGCACATGGTAGCTAAGCACATGTGCTGAAGCTGCTGATTCTGGACTGTATCTGTACATTGTCTAGCTGTTCCTTGGTTGTGATCCTAGTTGCTAATCTATAAAGGACTAGTGAGCAAGTTATATCACCTTGTTACTTATAAACTTCTTAAAAACAGTCTGTCTCCATGTACATTGCAGAAATCTGTGACCTCTGGAAATATTGGATAATCCTTTAAAATTTTTTACTTTACTGGTAGAAAGGAAGTACAAAGCAGAATAAATACTTTTATTTAAAATATGAGGAGTTATATTTTATTTTTCACAATTATAACAAGCATATTTACTTATATTACTGGACAAGACAAAAAGAAAAAGGTTTATAAATTATATCTTGTCATATGGAGTAATGTTGCCTCTTACAACATTACTCATTTATTCAATCTTTAAAAACATAAGATTATGCTAACAAAAACTACTTGAAGAATTACTGTTGCACATACCTGGATATAATTTCTAAATGTGAAGCTCTAAGAGTTCAATCTACCGTGATCTTTAATTTTAACAACTTTTTTTTTAAAAAAGAGAGAGAGAAGAAAAGTTATAATAAACCTATCACACATCCCATATGGTTAATTTACCAATAGATGTTGAAATAAATCATCATTTCTCTTAGAAAGCAAGGATGGCTTGTGTCTCCAGAGTAACCAGTAAATATTAAGATAAATGGAAAATTGAACCATATAAGTATTGACATCTTGGGTGAGAACCACTGTAATTTTAGATGTTCCATAGATATGATCTCCAAATCATGTGAAAAGAGTTTTATTTTTAAATGCCATGATATAAAATTTAAAATACCATCAATACAAAGATCGAGTCATCAGAGAATTTATCCCATCCTTCAGAATTTCTGTTGGCTTTGGCAGGTGGTTTTAAATATGATAGTTTTAACCTTAAGGTAAATGACAATAACTTAGTTGCCTCATATACTAAGGTACTTCCACTTTCATCTCTTTGTCCAGATGTGCTTCTCTCTGTGTGTCAGAATTTAAATGCATCATGAAGTGGGCTATCTTTTGTTGCATACCTTGCCTCATTCAATAAAGTGGATGCTGCTCCTATGTAAGGATTGGGTGAATGGTTATTAGTCAGATAACTGTCCCTTTTCGATGCAGCAGATTTTATTAATAAGTAATAAATGCCAACAACTAGAGAAGACACTAATATTTGTTATGAATGGTTTATTTATTAAGCTATTCAAACTATACAATAGCAGAATAAAGCAGAGTCTATTATTGCTAACCTTTCCATAGGTGACAAAACTGTACAAAATGAATAAGTAATCTGAGAAAATGCCAGAGAAGGGATGCTGATGATGTATGAGAATTCTAACCTAAACGCATTACAAATCACCTCAAGGTACACTTGGTTTTCTATGTTTTTCTTCTTATAGGTTGCCACATGCATGGTGGTGGTCAAGAGAAATTATGATGAAGAAAATACTACCTCAGCTCAGCATGTCCTGAAGCTCTTCTTGAGGCTTGCATGTAAAATTAAGAGACATTTTAAGGAATAGATATCTCTTTAGCATTGAACTTTTAGTTTTGAAATTCTTTCTTGATCTTCATTGTTTATTTTTCACCACATCTTTCCTCTCTCCTCTCTTTCTCCTTCTCCTGCTTTCCTAAACCATCAGGAAAACATTTCTTTTTATCACCAAGGCTTTGGTTTCAGAGAATATCAGTCCTTGTTGAGGCTCACAGACAGACTAAGAGACTCCCTTAAATCTTTGAAGACTTGTATATTTCCTCTGTTCATTAATGCATGCTTTGTAGCTCATACTGTCCCAGGAGAGGAAGCATATGAAAATCAATACAAGCATACAGTTAGTTAATAAGCGGATACCCTAGATTCATTCACACATTTTCACATGAAATGAACTATATAGGATTTGATATTGTCTACAAGGTCTGTGAATTTAAAAAAAATACAGCGATAACTGATTTGGTATTTAAAAAAAGAGTTCAGTCCTACCTCATCTCCAGTTGTTCTAATTATATCAGAAACCTTTTATGAAATTCAAATGCTTCCTCAGGAAAGGTGCTTAACCTCTCAGATCAGGTCTCTTCAGGAAACACTAGGTGCATAAGGAATTTAGTGTCATCGTGAGATCACAGCGGACTGTGCCCTTCTCATTTGCTCTTTGTGCTGCACTGCAACTGGCTGCTTCTAGCTCCTCCAGTAAATCTAGGCATCTTTTGATGTTCTAGGCTCTGGAAATTCTGATGGTGGTGCTTGAAGTCTTCATTGGAATTGTTTCTTGGCTTTAGGCTCAGAGATTTTTCTTAAAATTTCCTTCTTTGCATACACACACACACACACACACACACACACACACACACACACACAGAGAGAGAGAGAGAGAGAGAGAGAGAGAGAGAGAGAGAGAGAGAGAGAGAGAGAGAGAGATCTTGATTTCTTAAAAATAAGTCCATGAGAGGCAGATGGGCTGCTTTGCTTTTGTCTGCTGTGATGGTTTACATTAATCTGTCAGGTTGATAAAATTGATAGATTTGCCTCTGAGCATGTTTTTGAGATGTTCTGGATTAGATTAACTGAAAGGAGGACCCATTCAAATTGCTTCACCCAATAGGAAGCAGAAACTACACAGAGCCAGCATTATCCTTTGCTTCCTGACTGTGGATGCAATGTGGGCAGCTGTTTCTTACCCGAGCTGCCTTACAGTGCCTGCCATGAAGGACTATATCCACTTGAACTGTGAACTAAAACAGCCCTTTCCTTTCCTAAGTTGCTTTTACTCAATATCTTATTGTACAATGAGAAAAGACTAATAGTTCTTTCTACACATGTGCACCTCCTTCATATCAAAACCTACTTTCTTCTCACTGTCACATCTGGACTTAACAGTCTCAGCTTCTCCCAGAAACGCCAGGACGTTTTCTAAATTTTAACCCCATCTCACATCTGTTATTCCAAATTTCTCAGAAATTAAGAGAGTGACAGTTTCTTTCATGTCTCTTATTCCCTTGGCTACTTCTATATAAACTGTGGAATGTATCAATTTCTATTTAAATAGCATCAGTATTTTAAATCAATTTTTGCTTGATATCATTTTTTTAAAGAAAGCTCAGTGTCAACTACTCTAGGTTTACTACTCTCAATGATGTTAATAAATTCATTTTGAACAGATGACTTATTTTCTGGCTTTGAGGAAGTAGTATTTACATGGAAATACACAAATGCACACACGTGTGCGCACACACACTATCTATCTATCTATCTATCTATCTATCTATCTATCTATCTATCTATCTATCTATCCATCCCCAGAGGGACACAGACAGACAGACAGACAGACAGACAGACAGACAGACAGACAGACACACACACACACACACACACACACACACACACACACTCTGTATGTATGTATCCAAATGTTTTTAGGAAGGATGTATATAGTGTAATCATAGTGCTTTAGTGGCACTGGTACTGTGTAACAGCTGTCTGTCAATAGAACTGTATAATATATAATGAACAAGCTCTGGTGAGATTTGCTGGTGTCATCATGTGGTGCTATGGAGCATGTGGAAATTGAATTCAATTTGACCACAGGTATGGTATGAATGTAAATAGAAAGGAAAGGAGCAACAGTATTGTATGTGTTTAGTGAGCATGTCTGACTGTAATTTTAAATGTTCAGAAAGGGAACATTTATATAAAGAGATATAAAATATTTAACCATTACATGGTTTTACTTCATTCTTCAAAAACAACATTTAAGAACACATAAAACTGAGACATCAAAGGAAGGATGCTAAGGAAGACCTTTTGTTACTGTTAGTGGTTTGTTTTACTGTTGTTTAAAAATATTTTCAGATTACCCAGTGAATTTGCTCTGCTATGTTTAATAGAGAAACAGGGCAGTAAATGTCAAAGAGGTTCCCAAGGGAGAGAGAAAGTTAAAAGTAGAAGAAAATGTAATTCCAAATAACTCACTTTCTAGCCTGAAAAATCTCAGAAAAGACCATTCCTACTTTCTTAGGAACAGATATTCTTGCTAAAACTTGTAATATACTATAATTTCCAGAGAGTGCACTGGATTCCACTGAGTCTTTTATCAATAACCACCAGTTTAAAAACATCCCTTTCCTTCCCTTTTGCATTAAATTTGATTCCAATCTTGGTAAAAAAAATTTTCAGCATTACATTTATGTGTAAACCATGCTCTAGAGAATGTACTTTTCAATATTTTCCATGTAGTGTTTGTTTATGTCCACAGGTACTGTTTACCCCAATGTTTCCTAAAAGATTGCCTGTTTATTACTTCTGTTCATTTATTAGTGAGAAACTTGACTTATTAGTCAGGGTATTTACAAACTCTATTGCACTTACTGACTTCTCCAGTCCACTAAAGTGAGATCCCTCCATATCCACGTAAATGCTCTAGGTTCATGTCATCATGAATTTTCAACATTTATGTCTCACACCTCTTTCCTTGCTTTATACACCAGTGTTTTAATATTTTAATACTATCTTTTAAATTAAGTTGTTTTGCTTCCTCCACATTTTAAGAATACAAAAATAAGATTTTTTTATGCTCAAGTATCCTGTGACTTTGTCTTGCAAACTGCTCTTTCCAAATGTGTGTGTGTGTGTGTGTGTGTGTGTGTGTGTGTGTGTGTGTGTGTGTGTGTGTGCATATACATGACTGCATAATTTGGGGGCCATAGGCATACAATGGCAGGTATGTTAAGGTTGCAATAGATATTTAGGTTTTTGCCTTCCATCATGTAGGGCCTGGATCTAGAACTCCAGTTATAAGACTTCCAGTTAAACACCTTTATTTACTAAATTATTTCACCAGCTCTAGAATATATCTTAAACATTTATTATATACAGTTAGACATATATACTTTTCAGTCATTCTATATACTTCTATGTACTTCAGACTAGAACATAGAAAAGAAATTAGAAAAACCTCCCTGACTTGGTATTTTTGAAGTGCTCAAAATAGATTGTTTTGTGTTTTTCTTCCTAACATTTAAGCTTTCTATTTGTTTTTATTTTGTATAAAACAATAGTGAAACTTCTAATTAGTGTAATTTACATTTATCATTTGAATTCCTTCACATTTTGCCTCCTACATTTAACTTCTTTTTTCTTATCTTCTCAGCATTTCTAATGAGAAATGGTTTAATGGTTTCTAATGGTTTAATGTGTATTTATTTTAATGTATCCTGTTTGATGTTTGTTGAGTGTATTGAATTGGTATGTTAGCCTTTAGCTAATCTTGGAAAGTTGTAAGAAGTCTTTGAATCTGTTGTCTCTAAATTTTACTAAGCTAACCATGTTTGGTTATTGTATATTTCAGAACTGATGTTTGCATTAGGCCCACTCTATATTTTATATTTTTATTGTGTTCAAGTAGGAGAGTGGTCATCTTTATTTACTAGAACATGTTTGTTTTAAAGTTGCCACAATTGTAACATCTCTGTTGTATTAAGATGTTATGTACCAATCTTCTTTTCCAATGAAAGCCATAGAGACTTCTTTAAATTCTTTGAGTAGTTAATAATTTTAGATCCTGTTCTAATTTTTTTTTTTGAATTTTGGTAGAGGAAACAAATCATATTTCAATCCAATGGGATGGAAATTTTGTTTTTGTTTGAACATGAAACAGATCCAAATAGCAGTAGATCACAAGATGCTTCTATAAACATCAGTTCAGTGTTTATGGATTTTTCCAGATATTTTAATATGTGCACTTTAGTGTCTAGTCTCAGATCTCATAAATGTTTCATCTGAGAAGTAAGATCTTAGAACAACTGGTATGCTGCATATGGTAAGATCTGCTTGAACAATTCTGGGCTCAGCTTAGGTCTTATCATTTATTGGAATCACTTTTTAAAGTTATGATTGGCCCAACATCATCCAAATTTTCTAATTTTTATGGACTTGACCTGAATTTATAGCAGAAAATGCTGGCTTTAGTTTAGCTGGTTTGCCAAATACCTGAAGCTTCTCTTGTGTGTGTGTGGGGGGGGGGGGTAGGAAGATGGGAGATGGGAAGAAGGAAAATGCTTTTCTTTCTTATTTTATTTAATACAATTCAGTGACCTAAGAGAAGATTGTCTACTCTATAATTTTTAAAAATAATGTATTGTTATTGCTATCACTGTCTTGAAATCTGGAAAGAGAGAGAGAGAGAGAGAGAGAGAGAGAGAGAGAGAGAGAGAGAGAGAGAGAGAGAGAAAAGAGCAAGCCAAGCCTGGGCTTGCCCTGGGATTACTCTCTTGCTTGAGTGTTTGCAGCATTTGTGCTGCCTTGAAGTTCAGGCTGGAACAAGAGAGAAAGAAAAAGCTCCTTTTGACTTGGTGGGTACTTTGAGCTGCTCTAGAGATTGTTTTCCCTTTTTCTTTCCAACATTTACATTTAGGGAAAGGTTGGGGAACACATTACTTACTAGATGCTATCTAGAACTGGAATTTGAACTAATTTTAAAGAGGAATCAAGGTAGACATTATTGGTAAGCAAAAGAAGTAAAGAAATAGTTGAATAAAAATGAGGCGGCTTCAGTGTGCAGGCAGTATGAGACCACACCCAACCACAAGCCTATGTGTGTCAAAAGCTAAAGGTTGAAAATGTATGCTTGGTAGATAGAATGTCTTTCTAAACAAGCTGATCTGGGAACTGAATCTGAAATGCATTCGGGTCATATTTGTGGAACATACATCTGATGCAAGAAAACAAACATGGATTCTTCCATCAGATGCCCATCTGAAAAACTGATGCATCTGATGCAAACAAATGAACACGGATTCTTCAATCAAATGACCACGTGAAAAACCAGAGCACCTGCTACAGGCAGTTCTCTGCTCATTACCTGTAAGAATGTTTCGAGTCTCCAACTTGTCCTTCACCAGGAAAGAGATAGTTGCAGTGTGTGTAACCCTCAGATTCACCTTTCTTTTCCTCCGATTTGAAGGTGTATAAAGAAAAAGCAACAACAATAATTATAAACAAAACTAAAACAAGGCTGGATTCTGATTAATCATAGTGAAGAACAGAGGAGAATGAGCTTCTCGAATAACTTCCCAACTCAGTGATACAAATAGAAACCACAGAGCCTGCTACTTAACCCACTGACCTGTACACTCTCATATAGATCACACACTGGTGCACTCATGCGAGCATACACACATGCACACGAATAAAGCCTTAGAAACCAGTAAAAAAACCCTAAACAAACAAAAAAACAAAACAAAACAAAACAACAACAACAAAAAACAATTGGCTGCTAAATAATGATTTGTAATCCCAAACAACATTAATTTAGTTTTGTTGCAGGAGGCACAGTAAAAGATAGCAATTTTCACTAATGCTAATTTGTAAATGTCTTAAAGATATTTGGCTCATTAAGTACCAATAGGTTGTTGCATATGTTAAAAGGAAAATAACATGCAATAAAGAATCTATAGCCTTATTAGTCCTGGCATAGTTCTTAATCTTAGACACCGGAGAAGGCTCACATTCAAACTAGAGATGCAGGACCAAGGATAAGAAAGATTTTCTTCTTTATGATACTATAAAACAAAACAAAAATCAAATAAACAACAACAACAACAACAACAACAACAACAACAACAAAACCCCAAAACCTGAATGTAATCTATCCGCTGTTAATAGTGGATAGAATGAATTTTTTTTTTTTTATATTCAATACTTTATTATTGTTCCTGGATTTTTTTCCCTTTGTAGTTTCTTTATAAATCTGCCATGTCTCTGCCTCTGCATTTTGCTGAACTCTATTGCATTTTGCTGAACTCTATTGCCATCTTCTGAAAGTATTAAAGTTTTAAGTGTCCTTTCTCTTTGCAGGTGGCTTCTGCCTCACACTCTCCTCTTGTCTTTTCTCTCCACTGGCTCTTATTGAAGGTAAGCTCATTCTATTTTTATTTTATTCACCTTCTCTCTTGGTCTTCCCTGGTAGGCTATCTCCTGCATTTTTAGGGATAAAATAAGCTGTAAAATTGTGCTAGTAGTTATAGTTTTATTTCTGTAATGGTTAGTATGATGGCGCATTAGAAATATTAGATTTGTCAAATGCTCAATGTAAAATCATTTATCAGTTGGACTGGAATTCCTCACTGTCATTCTCTTCATGTTTGTATTCATTAATTGTGTGGTCTATATTTTCCATAAATGTGTGAATTATAATCACATATGAGTGAAGACTATGTCAGAAACTTGGATTAAAATGATTTAAAAGATAAAATGGCATGGTAATTAAAATAGAATAGAAATAAATTGTCTTGGGTGTCCAAATTCTTAGCTTCCATCTGAATAAGTGGCTGTTTATCAGAATTGATTTCTTTCTAATAATTTGTGTTGAACTATTAGTTTGACATTGCTTTCTTTCGCCTTCCACACACAGGTTGGAAATAATGGTGAAGCATTGCAATTTCAATAAAATTTAATTTCAATGATTTATATTGATGTTCATTGGAGAATATCAACTCCTAATGAATCACCAATCAAATAGAGAGAGATTTGGTTATTTTATTGTGGTGCTTTGCTTGATGCACTACTACCACCAGCAGCAGCAGTAACAACAACAACAACAACAACAACAAAAGTACTGAATTCTGGGCATACCTCTTCACCTGGATACTTTCTTCTTCCCAGTGTAATCACTTCCTTTGCAGCCGTTAATTGAATCTCAGGTTCAACTATTTCCTGTCCTTTTGTAGTTATAAGTGTTCAGTGAAAATTGATTTTCCCAACAGTGACAAAATTTGTAGAGGTTAGGAATTTACATTAAAAATTGGATTGCTATGATACAATTTACTAAACACATGATACTCAAGAAGAAGGAAGATCAAAATGTGGGCACGTCACCCCTTCCTAGAATTAAGAACAATGCACACATTGAAAGAGTTAAAGGGAGCATTTGTGCAGCTCAATCCAAAGGATGGTCCCAACGACTGCGGCTGCCAGGGATCCATCCCACAATCAGTCACCAAACATAGNTGGCCATCAGTGGGAAGAGAGGCCCCTTGGTTATGCAGACTTTATTTGCCCCAATACAGGGGAACACCGGGGCCAGGGGGTGGGAGCGGGTGGGTAGGGTAGCAGGGCCGGGAGGGGGGAGGATATAGGGAACTTTCTGGATAACACTTGAAATGTAAATGAAGAAAATATCTAATAAAAGTTGAAAAAAAAAAAAATTGGATTGCTTTGGTTTTACTCCCAGTGCTGCTAGGTATTAGTAATATACAGCAAGTAAATTACTTAATTTCTTTTGACCTAATTTCTTTTTATATTGCTTCCTTTAGTTTTTGAGGGTAAAAACCTAATTACATCATTTCCTCCTTCCCTTTCATTCCTTTGATCCTCCCACATACCATTCTTTACTCTCTTTCAAATTCATGTTACTTTTCATGGATTCCTGTGGAGTTATGTGCATACATATATGTCTCTGTTCATGACATAATGATCTGTGTGATGGGACTGTTTCTGCTTTTGCAAATAATTGAAAAAAATACTCTGTAAATTATTTGACTTTTTACTTTAACACTAATATACACAGAATAATTGCCCCACAGAGACATTTGGTTTTCCTCCTTTAAATTAGTAAACGTAAAATTAAAGAAGCCACCACATTTAGAAAGCTAAATTTGGAAGCAATAATGGACCCTTTCTATAATTGACTTCCACAGAGGACAGTTTGTTTCAGTCTTGTAACACAATGATCATGAGTATTATACCAAGATAGGTCAATCTCTCACTTCTTCCTTTTTGTACTTCTCTTAGGGATTTCTCTTTGGTAATATTCTATCTATCTATCTATCTATCTATCTATCTATCTATCTATCTATCAATAATCTATTCATTGATTACATTTTCTTACAGATAAACAAATGGCAGGAGCCCTTTTTTACAGATAATTCTGAAATGACTACAACTTTCTGGACTACAGGAAAAATGAATAATCCTGGCTATGTTATTTACTTTAGTTTTGAGACAAAATTTTACTATGTTGCTCAGGCTACCTTATAACTGATTAGTGTAGTCTGGCTTAGAATTTATGGTAGTCACACTATCTTAAGGACAATGTAAAGTTATCAGAAGAGGTTGTAATGAGAAGTATTAATGTGTCAGTCGAAACCATTTAGTAGTTCTTAAAAAGGAAACTACTCATGATACAGTAACATATTATTAAAATGGGGTCATTTTGAGAGATAAAGGCAACACTATTAATATATTTTCTACTGGAGAATGCTTGGGTTATACAGTGATATCTTACTTTAAATCCACATTGTTTCCTGATATAGAAGGAAAATTAGGATATTTGGTCATAGTACTAATGAGAAAACTTCATTTTCTAAAGTGATATCATATATTAACATGGTTAATCTTTTTTATTAATTATTCCATTTGTTTACATTTCAAATGATATCCCTCTTCCTGGTTACCTCTCCAAAACCCTATCCCACCTACTCTCTCCTCCCTCCCCTTTGCCTCTATGAGGGCGCTCCCCCCACCACCACTCCTGCTCCATTGTACCAGTATCCCCCTACGCTGGGGCATCAAACATCCAAAGAATCAAGGGCCTCCCCTCCCACTGATGTCAGACAAGGCCATCCTCTGCTACATATGTATATGGAGCCATAGGTCCCTCCATGTACACTCCATGGTTGGAGGTCTAGTCCCTGGGAACTCTGAGTGGTCTGACCAGCCAACATTGTTCTTCCTATGGGGTTGCAATTCCCCTCTGCTACTCCAGTCCTTCCCCCAGCTCCCCCACAGGGAACAAGATGCATCAATAAAACAATATTTGCCACATATGTCAAACTGATCTGATTGTATCACTCCTGAGGATCCCAGGAGTAGAACTTCTGAGGGTTTACTCAGGGTCAAAATGCTTGAATTCTACCATAGCCTTGGTTTAGAAAGGTCTGAACTGTTTTCTTTCTGTCTTAGAGTTTTTATTGCTGTGATGAAATACCATGACTAAAAGCAACTTAGGGGAGAGAAGATTTATTTCACTTACACTTCCATATTACAGTTCACCATTGAAGCAACTAAGGGCAGAAACTCAGGCAGGGCAGCAGCCTGGAGACAGGAGAAGACACAGAGGCCATGGAGGAGTGATGCTTACGGGCTTGTTCCCCATAGCTTATTTAGCCTGCTTTCTTACAGGACATATGGTCACCAGCTCAGGGGTGGCACCACTCACAATGGGATTATCATTAATCATTGTTTTAAAATGCCCTATAAGCTTGCCTGCTTATACCCATTCTTACAGAGTTAGTATTTTCTCAACTGGAATTTCCTCCTTTCAGATGACTCTAGCTTGTGTTTTGATACAGACTAGTCAGCACACATTTTACAAAATATATTTGCCCATATGCAAGTTTCTTTAATCTTGAAATATTTATTTAAGGCTACACTGTCATGATGTCTGGTCTTTGTTATTTGATCAAATGCCTGGGTGAAGCAACAGGATGAAGGTGGTATGGTTGAAAAGAGAAGCAACTTCTCTGTAATCAATTGACAAATAGTTTAGTTTGTGGGTGTGTCCTCTCAAGTAATTTACAGTATCCCTAAAACATGGTACACATTCTGCAAGGGGAACCTGAACCTCTCTGACATCTCTTTGACATTTTGCTTCTTTCTTCTTTACAAAGGAAAGGAGAATACAGGAAAGACGTTTGGAAGGAAGAAGCAAGTTTTAAATTTTTTCTGAAAAGTAATGAATCCTATTATGATATTTTCACACCTGTTGCATGTAATTTTAAAAACATGCTTGCTCCAGTCAGGCTCTGGGATCAGCAGCCACTCATCTGCCCCCACAGCTGACTAACACTTTCCTGGAGAGTGTAGCCCATTCCTTCAGCCTGCTTTGCTAAGCCACCCAACAACCGTCCCTCCTGAGAACGCCTAGAGATACCACTAGTATTCCACTTACTGAGCACACTGAAAGCCCACTTTTTCCTGCCCATCTTAGAGGCAGTGGATGGAAAACACCAGACAATCTTAATATTTTAAAATCAACCTGATGACACAGCCACTGGGCATGGAATCTATTGTGCTAAACTCACCAATTATCCTATATGAGACTTCTTTTTTGTGGTGGAAGCCACCACTGGTTCTAATAGCCCCAAGTCTACATGGTGTCCATGCTCCTCTTTCCAAAAGCCTGGCCAAAAAGCCACTTCTCTCTCTTGTCTCCCGTTCTTCCTCCTGGGACCCAGAAATTCCGCCTCTATATTTTCTCCCAGCAATTGGCTTCTGCCTTCTTTATTGACCCAATCAGGAAACAATTAAGGAACCTCCTCATGCACACACATTTAAGAAGGTAGTAAAATCATATTCACCATCATTTCACACTCTCCCTCTTTACACTCATGCATTTCTTCAGATATGCCCTTTTGGTTAAGCTTTACTCTGATATCATGCTCTAGCTGTTAGACATGCCAGTATCACTCACCCAGTACACTTCCCAGCCTCTCTGTCAATCATGCTATAAATACAGATTGAAAAGTACTGCCCAGTATCACTCACTATTCCCATGCTAATCCAGGGTGCTAGCCCATCTTTGTCATAACCCAGATGACTCAGCATAGTAAAACAAATGAAGAATTTGAACAACAACCAGTTTTAGCCAGACTTCATGGCTATGTATACAAAAATATCCCTTTGTTATTGTTTTCAATCTATGTGATATTAGTTTCTTTATCTATAAAATATTATGGGTCTGGGTATATTGTCTGTACAACTGCCTTTGTGTCTGAAGCTCCATATTTGAGCTACATTCTCACTGACAGTGGAAGCTTATCCTTCTTTTTTTTTTTAGCTATGCTTCATGTACTCTAGGACCTTCAATGTAGAGTGGCTGAAACTCTCAACAGTGTTAAGAGCCTTTAGCTGGAGATCCAGCAATGCTCTCGTTGGGTTGTGTGATTTCTGACAAACCATCAAGTCACTAGGTGCATCTACTTGTGAGAAAATACACTTAAAAGGGTTTTACACCAAGATCATAAGAAATCTCATCTTGGTTAGTTTTTCTTTGTTTTGCCTCTTACCTTGTCAAAGGAAATCTCCAGAGAAGATTTACAAGTCTCACAATCCATTATTTTACTGCCTGTGTACAATCTACAGAATAAGAAAGAAAGAAAGAAAGAAAGAAAGAAAGAAAGAAAGAAAGAAAGAAAGAAAGAAAGAAAGGAGAGGAGAGAAGAAAGAAAACATAAATTGGAAGTAGAAGTCATATTCAAAAATGAAACCTTTGTCCTTCTGATTTTCTAACTGTTTTCTCCATGACTTTCTGGGGTTCCTATTTGGATCTTGCATTCAGCTTATGAAGCCTAGATGACTGATTGTTGTTCCAGTGGTTGGATGCTTTGCTGTGAGCTGCAGTTATGTCCTGGAAAATCACAGTAATTGAATTTGAAGACACTGATGTGCATACTCAGGAACCTGGCTCTTGGCAGTTTCATCTAGGTCAGCCCCTTGTAAATTAAATGATTTTCCCTTTATATCTGAGGCCTTACATTGCCTTTCTACTTCTTCAGTTCAGCCAACCTATGAGCCAGGCAGCACCTTATCTGTTTTAAAGCTAATGTTTTGTGGTATTTGGCAATCCATTTATTAAAGGCAGAAAGTAGAAACACAGGGTAATTTGAAAAGAATTTCTGAGATCACTTAAAAAAACAGAGAAAAAAGATCTGTAAATATTTGTTTCAGAAATTGTGTAGCAATATTTGTTTACTAGAATTTCTTTTTATAAAAAGTTAACACAAAGTTTTCCAAAAGCCTTAAGTCAATAGCAGCTTCAAACAGAAAAATGATATGTTTACTTTTACTAGACATTATTTATTCATCTACTATTCAAATTGCTTATGAAGTACATACTGTGTATTGGATAAGGGCCATACCAACTACTGGCTTGGAACTTCATAGAGGTGTATATGTATCTGCATTCTAACTTGTAACAATGTAAGTGAAGTATAACATATAGTGTGCCATCTTTAATTCTGATGATTATATATTTTGGATAAAGAATTGACAAAAACAGACCACAAGTTGAAAACCCAGTATAAAACAAATAATAGTTGGCAAGAACTTGACATCTTTATGTCTACCTCTCACAGAGTGTTGTCAAGAATTTGAGAACTCCAAAAATTAATATAGGTTGTACTTGAATCAATGGTATTTATTGATGTCAGTCTTTTTTTTTTCACTAATAAAAATGAAGCTAAAAACATCAAGATTGGCATAATTATAAGGGACTCTTGAGTCTAGAGGATGATGTCTGTATTATTAATTCCACATTCATAAAACTGGACTTTAGTATGTATTCCTAAAAGCTCCTAACTTGTACAGATGAAAAAGAGTGAAAAGGACAAAAGGAGTCTTGACAGACTCCAAGCATCTATGATGCTATAGACAGAGATCTTGCCTCAAGTGGGAAGTTGGCTGAGGTGACTTTTATAGCAAAATGTTGGGAAGCCATATGAGAAATGGGCATCAATTCTTATAAACTCTTATAAAGTACAAAGTGAACTTTACTGAGAAACATAGTGAAGCCAGCCAGACTCCCAACCAATTACTATCTCATCGAGAGGTATTCTGGATGGAAGCATAGTTACTCAATGGAAAGTTCAGCAATAGTGGGGTTCTAGTCTTATCCTGACTTACATTCCACAGACAAGCCAAGGAAAGGGCTGAAAGCACCAAGACTATTCTCTGTAGAAGGAGCTTTCATAAAAAAATAATAATAATCACTGGACTCTGCACAGCTAGATTAAATTACCCAGTGTCAAGAAAGCCATAGTTGTTAACCAGCAAATAGATAGACTGCTAAGGATCATCATTATTTGTTTGTTTAATTAATGGCCACATTTTATTTCCTTGCCTGTATGTGGAGCATTTACTGATGAACAGCTGACACCTTCATTCCTGTTTTTGTTGTTGTTGTTGTTTGTTTGTTTTTTGTTTTTTGGAGACAGGGTTTTTCTGTATAGCCCTGGCTGTCCTGGAACTCACTCTGTAGAACTGGCTGGTCTTGAACTTAGAAATCCACCAAGAAGTGGGAGTGGGTGGGCAGGGGAGCAGGGAGGGGGGAGGGGGAGAGGGGAAGGGGGAGGGGACTTTCAGAATAGCATTTGAAATGTAAATTAAGAAAATATCTAATAAAAAAATTGGAAAAAAAAAAAAAGAAAAAAGAAATTCACCTTCCTCTGCTTCCTGAGTGCTGGGATTAAAGGCATGCACTACTACTGCCCTGCCTTTCATTCTTGTTTTAAAACTGTTATAAGCTCATTGATACTGGTAGGATCCAGAGTTATTGCTATTAAGGAGGAGCCTGTTTTAGTTAGGATTTCTATTGCTGTGAAGAGACACAATGACCATGGCAACTCTTATAAAGTAAACATTTAATTGGAGCTGGCATATAGGCTTAGTTCGTTATCATCATGGCAAGATTCATGGCTGCACTGAGGAGACATAGTACTGGAGAAGGAACTGAGAGTTCTATATGTGGATTGGTAGGCCACAGGAAGAGAAGTTGCTTCAATGTGCTTGGAGTTCCAGTTAGAGCTGGTAGAATGTAAAGTGAATGTTGAATTAGTTCATAGGAAGAATGTTAAAGATTCATATTAAAATAAATGGGGTAGGGTGGAGAGTTTGTTGTAGGTAAGAGCTCTGCCTGATCTTCCAGAGGACCAAAGTTTGATTCCCATTTGTCACATGGCCCATATGGTTACTAATGATCAAGTATAATTGCTGTCCCAGGGAAACTGATTCTCTCTTCAGGCCTCTGTGGGGACTGCACCCATGTGGTGCACTTTTTTTTTTATTAGATATTTTCTTAATTTACATTTCAAATGCTATTCTGAAAGTCTCCTCCCTCCTCCCCCTTCCCTGCTCCCCTGCCCACCCACTCCCACTTCTTGGCCCTGGCGTTCCCCTGTATTGGGGCATATAAAGATTGCAGTATCAAGGGGCCTCTCCTCCAAACAAAAGGTGCACTTTTTATATAGGCAAAAAACAGCAGCAATTAAAAAACATAAATACATACATACATACATACATACATACATACATACATATATAAATACATAAATAGGATTAGAACCACCATACCCTCAGGGGATCAATGTGAGGACTAGGCAGATAAAGATGCTTAGTCCTACAAGACCTGAATTCCATCCTTAGGATCCACATGGTGAAAGTAGAAAACTTACTTCTGAAGGTTGCCCTCAGATATCCACACTTGTGCCCTCTAAAAATAAGTGTAAAAATAAAAAGTATTAAAAGAAATCAAATTAGTATTTGTGTAAAGATAGAAGCCAAAGACATTGATCTAGGTGAACTGTGTATTGAGATGAATTTGCTTAGGCCTAGAATACCTCCAAATGTTAAGAGTGTGTAGTAGGGTCTTGTAGGAGAGGTGACCAGTGCTCCTTGTAAACTTTCTGACTCATGATTATACTTGCCTGGAATTAAGCTATCCTACCATTCCTGGCTGGACTGATTTAGGGTACATAAGCTTGTTACTAACAGATTACCACCGCCAGGTAGATTTTTCTTCATTTCTGAAAGCTACACTACCAGGGGGGAAAAAAAATCAAGAAAATCAATAATTTTCAACATTTGCACATAATGGACTGATAGCAACTTGAATATGATTTGTTTCTCTCGGATGTCTAAAGCCAAGCAAATCCAAATTTCTGCTGTCAGATACTCCCCCCCTCCCTAATTACAAGTGCTTATATGGAAAGTTCATTTGTATGGGTTTAATTTATTTACATATATTTACGTTTGACTCATTAAAATGTTCCTTCCAAGAGTTGTCTGCAACTGTTTGAGCATGTTAAGTCTTGTTGAAAAACTGAAAATACTTCTTTTGCCAATTGAGAGTAAATTTAGAAAACCCAAAGTTTGGGTTTTAACTTAGTTAATAATTTCTAAACATCAAAAACCATGTTACCCTGTCCAACAGTACACAACCAACAAACTGAGACAGAACGCCAAAGTAAGCCATCTGGCTTCTCTCATGTCTGAGCCATTTTGCCTGTTCCCAAAGTAGATTTTGGGTAATTAATAAATTCAAGGTGAAAATACCAATACTCCAAATATCACTCAAATGAAATGGAACTGAAAACTCTATATCAGCTTCATGCTGGTAAAATTCAGTCATTTAAGCACTTAGTAAAATTTTTTTCAGCTCTAACATTTATTTATATATTTTTTGTTTGTTTGTTGGCACAGAATTTTACCTAGTATCCAGGTTGGCCTCAAACTCATGATGGTCATGTTCCATCAACTTCTTTTGTGTGTGTGTGTGTGTGTTGAGTTTGTGCATTTTATTTTTATTTTTTATTTTATTTTTTCAATTTTTTATTAGATATTTTCTTCATTTACATTTTAAATGCTCTCCCAAAAGTCCCCTATACCCTCCCCCCACCCTGCTCTCCTACCCTCCCACACCCACTTCTTGGCCCTGGCGTTCCCCTGTACTGGGGCATATAAAGTTTTCAAGACCAAGGGGCCTCTCTTCCCAATGATGGCTGACTAGGCCATCTTCTGCTACATATGCGCAGAATCAAGCCACCACTCTTTCTCTATCTCTCACATTGAATCTGTAACCTCATTTCTCTCTGTCTACACCTGTAGATTTTTATTCACTTTTTTAAAAATTGAAAATAGGTTCTTCTCTCATATATACATCCTGAGCACAGTCTACCTTTGCTGCACTACATAAAATATCCAGAAAAAAAAAAAAAAAAAAGAATCAGCCTTGTTGAATTCATTATCTATCTCTACCTGAAACTGAGCTGAGCAACAGAAGGGACTGTAGTCACTATACTGTTGACTTCTGAATCAACCATAGGTTAGGCTGTAGAGTTAGATCTTCAAAAACAGAATGCAAAGTAGGCCCCAGGGAATGTTAAGATGCTGTCACTTCCCACTAGCATAATAGATGGAGTGGTATGTGACACTTCTTAAGAGTCTCAGATTATGCAAGTGCCCCAAAGGGCTTTGTTCTTTCAAGCTGAATTTACTTTCTTCTTAGTATTTATTAAAATAAACTCACAATCCCAAGTCCAAGATATGTCTGCAATCTGTGCTTATGTTGATCTTTCTTTGATTTCATGTGACTTGTCATTATGCTTTGAATCATGATTCATAATATTATCTAGAGAAAACAGATTCCATGTAAGTCTAAACCTGTGACTATTCCAAATAAAACACAATAAAGTTGCTGGTTGTCTTTCAAGTACATTTTCTTATAAAGTGAACAAACACATAGGGATACTGAATAGTTTTATTACTTATTTTGCTTTGCTTATTAAAAATGCAATTCTTAATTGATGTAGAATTACATCACTTTCTGTCTTTCCTTTGTCTCTCCAGCCTCCCCACACTCTATTTTCCCCCTCCTAATATGCCCCCTCAGGCCAATAGTCTCTTTTCCTTTTATAATTATCATTACACACACACACACACACACACACACACACACACACACACACACACTCACCACAATATCCTGTTGGGGATTGCCCTGATGCTGTTTGTACATTGGTGCTAATTCTGCTTCCCCAAAACTGGCTGTTCTAGACAAGGTGTAATCATGTACTCAGGTGACTTCATGTGAATCTTCTTCCCATTTTAACGTGTAAAATAAAGCTAGTGTCATTGATTGGGCAGTGGATGGGAAAGGTAGAGCTGAAATGTTTAGAAAGAGAGGGAGAGAAAGGAGTAAGGGAGATGAGGAAGGAGAGAGAGAAAGACAGAAGAGCAGATAGAAGGAAAATGGAGCAGAAGCATGTGAACTAGAGAATTCACAAGTTGCAAGGGATATCGTAGCTGGGGAATATAGTAGTATAGTGGTAGGTCTGCCCAATCTAGGCATGCAGCTTGTGTTCACCTTAATTGAGTTGTGTTTTCCTTTCAAAGGCTTATTTGAGTTGGAAATTTACTGCAACAATGCCTCCCCCAGACACACAAACACACAGGCTACATATTTTTTATAGGCTTCTTAGTTTGCGTGTGTGTGTGTGTGTGTGTGTGTGTGTGTGTGTGTGGTTTTAGGGCTGATCACTTATTCTGCTCTGTATAACTAATAAGGGGGCTCATCCTTGGAAGGGTTAATTCTCTTTCTCCCAGCACTCATTGGCTGCCCGTAGTTCTTTGTCTAAGGGTAGGATCCCAAGAAATTTAATTTTTGAACACTATCATGTCTAGTCTATTGATATTGCTATTGTCCCTTTCTTGTTTATGCATTCGTTTCTAAGGAGAGATTGTTTTATAGCAGAGTTTTTGGTATTATCTTTGTAATCTTTCTATCTTTTCTTATGTGATGTTCTATGACCAATAGATGCAGATGCCATGTTGTGAATGTGTGCACTGGGGTGTTTTCATTGAAAGGAACATCTGATTTACAATAAGTATGAAATATATATTTCAATAAAAGTTAATAAAAGATTTTTTCTTAAGAAATTAAGACCACTTATTTTGACTTAACAAATTACACTACTTATTAAAAGATATTAAAATTTTTACATGATTTCAAAACTGCAAATTACTTATAATAACAACAAAGAAAATAACTTACATGATGGCATTTCACCCATCAGGATGTTTGGCACCAGCAACTTTGAATTCCAGGACTACCTCCAAAGCCCAGCTACCCTTTAACAAATTTATGAAGATTGATACAAAGAATTTTCTAAGCTTGCATACAAAGATAATTAATCACTTAGCTATGGTGAGTCCAGATAGCCAGACAAAGAAATATTACCAACAACTTAATCCCAGATGCATAGATCCACCCAGGAAAACACAAATGACATAAATAGCAAAGAAGTGTGCCTTATCTACCAATTAGCAATATATTACAAATAGTAATTTTTGTGAGAAAAGCAATTTACCTAATGTGTAACATAATGATTTCAAAACAGCAATTATAAATATGGTCAAGGAATCCAAAGTGGTTATAAAGAAATGCTTGAATGAGAACCAACCAACCAAAACCCACACAGTTGAATGAAATAATCAAAGTAATTCAAGATATTAAAGTGGAACTTATTAAATAAATAGAAATCCTAAAAAAAAAAGGCTAAAATGGAATAAAACTAGAAATAGAAGCTCAGAAATTTAAAGGGAAGTGTCAGCAACAAATTAGATTAGACAGAAGAGAAATTTGATATTGAAGAGGAAGTAGAGAAAATGTATCACTTAGCCAAAGCAGATGTTATATATGTATATGGAGCATGAAGTAAATCTGGTATAATATAAAAAGAACAAATCTATGATAGATTGTTTTATAGCAGACTTTCTGGTATTCTATTTGTAATCTTTCTATCTTTTCTTGCCTGATGTTCCCTGACCAATTGGTGCAGATGCCATGATAAAATAGTAGGTATACATGACAGAGAAGAGCCCCAGGTGATAAGCACAGAAAGTATTTTCAACAAATTCATAGAAGAAAAGTTTCCAACCTAAGAAATGAAATACATGTGAACATATGAGATGAATTTCAAATAGAGAGGACTAGAAGGAAACTCACTCTACCCCATAAAAATCAAACACACATGTACAGAAAGAAGAAAGGATTCAGATAGGGCCAGCTGAGAAAGACCAAGTCACATATAAAGACATGCCTAACAGAATAACGCCTGACTTTTCAGTGGAAATTTGGTAATATAGAAGGGCCTGAACTGAAGTTCTTTGAGTTCTAAAAGACCACACAGAGATTCTAGTCCAAGCTAACATATCTAACAATTATAATTTAAAGAGAAAAATTATAATTTAAGGAGAAAGAAAAACTTTCTACTATAAAAATAGATTTAAGGATTTATGCTCACAAAGAAAGCTCTAGTATCCTACAGAGGATACTAGAAGCAATGGTTCATTCTGATGAGAAGATTAAATACACACAAGAGATATGTTTTCTAGTTTTTTGTCAACTTGATACAAGCCAGTCTTATCGGAGAGAAAGCAACATCAATTGAGAAAATGTCTCCATATGACTAGGCTGCAGAAAAGTGTTTTCTTAATTAATTAATAATTGATGTGGTATAGCCCAGTTCACTGTGGGTGCGGACACCCCTGTGTTCTTTGTCATTGGTTCTATAAGAAAGCAGATTAAAGAAGCCAGGGGGAACAAGCCAGCAAGCAGTATTCGTCTATGGCTTTTACATTAGCTCCTGCCTAGTATGAGTTTTTTCCCTGAATTCCTTTGAAGATAAGCTATGATGTGGAAGCATTAACCAAATAAATCCTTTCTTGCCCAAGTTTCTTTGGTCATGGTGTTTCATCACAGTAATATTAAGAGGTATGGGTAGTATATAATCTTAGAAAAGTTAACCTAAATAGGTCTCATAAAACAACCACATTACAACAAATTATAGGGATATATAAACATCATTCAGTAAGAAATCTCAATATTAAAAACATAAATAAAAATATAGACAAAAAGATTGGATTAGAAAACAGAGTACCTTTTATTTGCTGCCTCTAACAAACACATCTCACCATCTAGCGACAGATAGCAACTTCAGTGAAAATTGTTCATATTAAATGAACAACAACAGCAGCAGCATCAACAACAACAAAAACCAAGGAAGTGAAGCTATTCTACTACCTGAGAAGACAAACCAAACCAAAACCAATCAGAACAGATGCTCATTAAAGAAAAATACACATGGAGAAGATACTAGTATTCTGAACAATCAAACAGCAGCAGCAGCAGCAGCAGCAACAGCAGCTACTAAACAAAACCAGGCAAATAAACAAAAGGATATGGGACTTATAGGTAAGCCTGTCTCTTCCATTTTCCTAAACAAGTATAATTTCTAACTGCATTCTAAATTCTTATCCGTATACAAAGGGTTAATTGTAATTCTTACTCTTATATCAGCAGCGACAGTAACCATTATGAAAAGCTACAGCTGGTCAAAATTCAAAGAACAACTTACTATGGAATGCTATGTAGTGTGAGTTTCAATTACTATGTCATAGCACCAAGACTAAAAGCAAATTGGAGATGTCATAATTTACTTGAGCTTACAGGTCTATGTCACAGTCTACCATTGAAGGAAGTTAGGAACTCAAGGAAGAATTTTAGAGACAGAACCTGAAGCAGGAAATCATAGGGAAAATGCTTACTAGCTTGCACATATATTGCTCTGCCTATATTCTTGTACTATTTAGCAGAACCTATAGCTCTTAGGTAGCATCACCAACCAGGGGATGAGTCCTCTCACATCAATCAATCAATCAATCAATCAATCAATCAATCAATCAATCAATCAATCAAGAAAATGGACCACAGGCTTGCTTTCCATTCAATCTTATGGATCTATTTTCTTAATTAATGCTCCCTTCTTTAGATAACTTTAGAATATTTCAAGTTGACATAAAAACTGTGAGCATGGGTGATTAGCCCTAAATGATACATCTGTAACACACCTACTAAAATTCAAGCTCAGGGTATCTCATGGAGGTAGGGGCAAAAAATATCATAAGAGCAAGAGCATTAGAATACCTGGTGTGCAATTGTGCCTTTTGTATGTAACAGGAAAACTATACCCACGAAATGTCAGCAGTGTTGCAGCATAAAAAGACCTGAGAAGTAACAGTTGACAAACCAACATGGGTGTGGTAAATATTTTTTAAATTGTTTATTTATTTTCATTCCAAATGTTGCTCCCTTCCAGTCCCTCCTCCAAGGTTCTTCATCACATCCCACCCCTTTGCTTCTGATATGATGTTCCCCCACCCATCCACCTCCTCACCCAACCACCCATCTGGATGGGGTAAATCTCACAAGGCTCCAGCCCTATAAGAAGCACTCTAGTTATTAATGACTGCTGAGAGAAGCAACATCAGTCTTTCCCAGTAATGAAGCCTGTAATTGGTTAACTAATATGAACTAGTTGGCTATGAGAGACCATATGCACATGAAGAATATTAAATGGACTAAGTAAAGTGTATTTTTTATTAATCCTTTGTTTATTATATATGCATGTTTGTGTGCATGTGTAACAATAATTATTTTTAAGTTTTTTTCATTTTTATTAGTTTTTATATTAGATATTTTCTTAATTTACATTTCAAATGCTATCCCAAAAGTTCCCTATACCCTCCCCCCACCCTGTTCCCCTACCCACACACTCCCACTTCTTGGTCCTGGCGTTCCCCTGTATTGGGGCTCCACTATGTTAATAGCAGCCTTACTTATAATAGCCAGAAGCTGGAAAGATCAATAATCATTTTTAAAAAGATGCCATAAAAAATATGAGGAAAAAGAGGACATGAATGTAGCAGAGAGATGGGGTGGAGGGCATTAGGGAAAGTGGAAGAAGGTAGTGGTGGATGAATATGATCAGAATACCTTGTATAAATATATGAAGATTTAAAAGTAAATAAATATTGAAAAAATCTATACTTCACTAGCCTGGAAAATCTAAAAAAACAGTGTGTATATATGACATATAAAAATTAAATCAATATGAATTGAACAATTTAAACTCTCCATGACAACCAGTGAGGCAGAGCAATGCTTAAAACCTTCTAACTAAAAGAAAGCCTAGGACCAGATGGAAACATTACCCATGTCTATGTGACATGCAGAGAAGTTCTAATACCAATATTACTATCAAATTATTCTATAAAATGGAAAAGAAAAGAACACTTTGTCATTCTTTTACAAAGCCAGTATTACAGTAATACCCAAATAAGACAAATTCCAATAAAAATGATATTGTTGGCTAATGTCTAATCAGCATAGAGGCAAAAATATCAATAAATTATTTGTAATTCAAGAGCATATCATAAGATTATCCATGATGATAAGGTCAGCTTTACCTCTGGGAAATGAGGATACTTAGGATACTTCAACATATTCAAATCAATAAGTGTAATCCATCACAAAACAGATTCAAGGAAAGAAACAATATAATCATCTCAACTAGAAACAGAAAAGTCTTTTGACAAAATATTAACATTGCATCATGATAAAAGTTCCAGAGAGCTTAGGAATAAAAATGGGAAACATCAATACAGTGAAGACAAATTAACCCCTGGGACCTGTAGAGCACACCAGTAAGGGAAGCAGCTAAATTAACTGTAAATCTTCACCTCACCCTTCTTTCCTCCAAATTCAGTCCTGAAGTTTCATCCACAGGTCTGTAGCAGACAACCTGCTGTGGCCTTTCTTCTGCCACTAGCCCTATCACACAAATTTTCCCTTAAAACTCCTTAACTTCCTTCTTCCAACTTACTGCTCCCAGCTTCTAACTTGGACAGGCATTCCCTGGGAATCTGCAAATCAACCTGTCAGGGAAAGCAAGTGAGCTAATGAAAACCTTTGCCCACCTCTCCTCCAAATCTAACCCCAATCTCATCCTCAAATCTATGCAGAACACCTCTGCCTCTACTTCTAGCAGACCTACTCCTACAATCATCCTTCCAAGTCACCTTGTTTTCCCAGCCCCCAACTCAGGCATTTATTCTCTGGGAACCTGACAGGCAAACCTGCCAGATTAGCAAGTAGGCAGGCTAGCTAAACAGATAGGCAAGATTCAGATCCTCACCTTACCTCCTTCCTCTACTCTATATGCAATTCCCCAGTCTCATGCCCATCTCAGTAGTAGACTAACTGTTGTGGGCTTGCCTCACTCTCTGTCTCTATTCCCAGGGGACTAATAAGATCCTGATAGAATCCTTTGCTGTTCTATTTCCTTGGATCCTCTCAGCTAATCCTCAGCCCATCCCCATTTCTAGATGTCAGCACCTGATGCATAGAAGCGCATTTCACCTGGAACTCCAGTGACCCAACAATCAAGATTCCAGAAAAATTTCCTACCAGGCAACACACAGCAGTCACTTTCTCCTAAGAACTTGAATGGGTAACAAACACAAGAAACAAAACACCCATTCAACAAAGGCAAGATCAGATAGCAATGCATAGAATTACAATTTCCCCCAAACCATATGCTAACACACCTGTATAAAAACAATAAATAACAATAACAGCCAGAATAATATGTGTCCACAGGTCCCAGAAACCCTACCGCAGTAGACCCTGAGTGTTGCAACATAGCTGAAACACAAGACAAAGACCATAAAATAACCTTTATGAACATGATGTAGGTCTTTCAAAAGGAAATGACTAATCCTTTAAATGAATTTATAAAAACACAAACAGTGGAAAGAAATGAGTAAAACAGTTCAAGATGTGTAAGTCGAATTATATCAATAAAGAAAACACAAACTGAGGGAAATGTGGAAATGGAAATCTAGAAACTTGAAGAGGAACCTCAGAGACAAACAACACCTGCAAAGTACAAAGGCAGATAAAAAGAATATCAGGCACTGGCGACAGGGTGGACAAAATGGATACCTCTGTTAAAGAAATGTTAAATCAAAAAAATATTCCTAGCCCAAAACATTCAGGGAATACTAGGAAAAGACTAAACTTATGATTAATAAGAACAAAAGAAGGAGGAGGAGGAGAAGGAGGAGGAGGAAGAGGAGGAGGAGGAAGAGGAGGAGGAAGAGAAGCCTAAGTCAAAGGTATAAAAAATATAGTCAGAAAAATTATAGAACAAATTTATAATCTGAAGGAGATGGCTAACAAGATACAAGACAAAAAAGGAATACCAAATAGACTGGACCAGAAAATAAATTTCCTCCAGAATATAATAGTCAAAACACTAAAGGGACAAAAGAAAGAAAGACTATTAAAAGCTGCAAGGGGAGAGACCAAGTCATGTGTACAAGTAGACCAAGTAGAGCTATACCTGGTATAACAAACACACAGACACCAAAGTTCATAAAAGAGAGACTATTACAGATTAAATCACACATTGATCCTCACACAGTAGGTGTGAGGTGGGATAACTTTTATACCTGATTCTCTCTAATAGACAGGTCATTCAGAAATACTAGCATTAAACAAAGTTATAAATCAAGGAGACTTAACATATATTTACAGAACACTTCACCCAAACACAAAAGAATATACCTTCCTCTTAGCACCTCATAGAACTTTCTTCAAAATGTACCATTGTCTTGGACACATATTAACACATACCAGAAAATAGACATAATACCCTGTATCTTATCTGAGCACCATTTATTAAACCTCCATATCAACAACAACAGAAACAACAGAAAGCTTTACAGACTAGTAGAAACAAATAAGCTTACTCATGCAAACTTTATATGCCCCAGTACAGGGGAACGCCAGGGCCAAGATGTAGGAGTGGGTTGGTAGGGGAGCAGGGCGGGGGATGGGGGAGGGTTTAGGGGACTTTCGGGATAGCATTTGAAATGTAAATGAAGAAAATATCTAATAAAAATTGGAAAAAAAAGAAATTAAGGGCTTTCTAAAATTGAATGGAAACAAATACACAGCATACCCAAACATACGGAACACAATGAAGGTGGTTCTAAGAGGCAAATTCATAGCACTACGTGTGTACATAAAAATTGGAGAAATTTCATAATAGTAAATTAACATCATACCTGAAAGCTCTAGAACAGTGGTTCTCAACTTTTCTAGTAGAGCAACATCTTATTAATACAGCTCCTTGTGTTGTGGTGACTTCCAACTATAAAATTATTTTTGGCACTTTCGTAACTGTAATTTTGCTAATGCTAATTTTGCTAATTGTAATGTAAATATCTGATAATGGAGGATACCTGATATTCTGACATGTGACCCCAAAATGAGTAGTGACCCACAGTTTGGGAACTTCTGCTGTAGAATAAAAAAGAAACCATACCTAAAAGGAGTATACAGTAAGAAATAAACACAGAGCTGAAATCAATAACATAGAAACTGGCACAACCATATTCACTGGAAAGGATGAAATTCATGAAGTCAGCATAGCTCTTTGTCACATTTAATGCTGTAACCATCACTGACATTTTATCCCTCACTTTTAGGTTTTTGTCTCTGTGTATTACATAGTTGAAGACTTTCTGCATTACGATTCATTTTATGTCTTTTCCTGAGGAAATTGTCAGAGTCTTTTTAGGAAAGTACTAAATTTACTATCTCTTCTGCTTTTAGGGAAATAACTTTATCTGGTCCTCTTTGGAAGTCAGTTTTCCTTATGCCCTAGAGACGTGATAAGCACAAAGATGCTAGGAATTTCTTTATGAAGTCATGACTCCAGGAACTTTTTTGGAGTATCCATCTAAACTCAGTGAGTAAAATTGGGACAGGGTAAACTTAGAGCTAGTTGACAAATACCAACTGGCCCAGAGAACTGGTAACAGATTCAAGACTTTGTTTTACAATATGCTTAGAGTTCTCTGAAAATGTAGTTTAAAAATAGGAGATCATGTAGGGTAATGGAGGATTGGAGGAATAGAATTTAGCAAAAATGAGATAGATTGACTACAATGCCTTTATTATTATTCCTACTTAATAATGTAGATGATGAAACTATATAAGTAAAGGAGACTAGATCATTTTTTAGGGTGTTTATCTATAAAAAAGACCAGTTCAGATATTTTCTGTTTGTCTGGAATGCTTTAAAACTGCATATACTGTTAGCCTAACATCAGGTTGTCATATAGAAATGTATTTGCTTTAATGAAGCCATTCTTTAGGTTCTTTGAATTGCAGTTATATGGCTGAAAACAAAACAAACAAACAAAAAAAAACAAGCATTCTGTTTGTACTTTCTAATTGTGACTGAACTTGTAAACCTGAACATGTAATGAAAAATTAGACACACACTCAGAGACAAAAATGATATACTCTGTACTTTTTGGATAATCATTAGTTTGTCTTTTTTTTCCATTAATTTATTTGTTTATTTATTAGCTTTACATCCTGATCCCAGATCCTAGTCTTTCTACACCAAGTCCTCCTCTTATACATACTCCCTCAACCCTTCCCTACCCTTCTCATCTTAGAAGGGGAAGTTCCCACCTCCGGTACAAAACCACTATAGCACATCAAGTCATTGCAGGAGTAGGCACATCCTCTCTTACTTAAGCCAGACAAAGCAGCCTATTTAGGGGAACATGATCCACAAGCAGACAACAGAGTTAGGGACAGCCCCCACTGCTGTTTTTGCGGGTCTCACAAGGAGAACAAGCTGTACATCTGCTACTTATATGCAGGAGGGCTAGGCCCAGCTTTTGTATGCTCCTTCATTGGTGGTTCAGGCTCTGGGGGTCCCCATGGGTCCAGAGTTAGTTGAATATGTTGGTCTTCCTGTCGAGTTCCTATTCCTTCCTGGTCCCTCAATCCTTTTCCCAACTCTTCCACAAGACTCCACAGCTCCATCTAATGTCTGGCTGTGCATTTGTTATGGATAGCTGATGGGTGGATCCTCTCAGAGGACAGTTACACTAGGCTCCTGTCTACAAGCTTCACGGAGTAGTGGTTCTTGTCAATTGGATGGGTCTCAAGTTGGCCAGTCATTGTCCATTCACTTAGTCTCTGTTCTACTTTTATTCTATGAAACCACTATTAAAAAAAAAAGCACTCTGATTGTTCTTAAGTTAGAGCTTCCAGATTTCCTTGATCACCACACCTGAGTCCTCTCTCACCAACTCCCTATTTCCTCTCTGGAAACCTGCCAACTGCTGGGGCTTGCCCATGGCAAGGAACAACAAAACACTGTAAAGAATCAACCAAATAAAGAGTTGGTATTTTGAGAAAAATCAATGAGATTGACAAACTCTTATTCAAATTAACTAAAAGACCAAGAGGGAATATCCAAATTAACCTGTTCAACAGAGTAGTTACAGTCTTACCTATAGCAATAAGGCAACTTTTAATCAGCAATAAGGAGATCACAGAGATGCAAACTGCAAAGGAAGAAGCCAAAATAACTTCATGTGTGGATGTTATAATAGTATTTCTGACTGATCCTGAACATTTCACTGGGAAAATACTTAGACTCGATATACCCTTTCGTCAAAGTAGCTGGATAAATATCAACCCACAAGAATCAGTAACCCTCCTATATATAAATTACAAATAGACTCCAAAAAGAAATCAAGAAAACAGAACCTTTTACAATAAAATCAATAACATAAAATACCTTGGAGTAGCTCTAATCAAGCAAATGAAAGACTTGTTTGACAAAAAACATTAAAACTTTTGAAGAAAAATATGAAGAAGATATCAGAAATTGAAAAGAACCCCCATGCTCATGGGTTGGTAGAACTAATACACTAAAAATGACTATCCTACAAAAAAGAATCTAGATATTCAATGAAATTCCCATAAAAAATAATAGCACAATCCTTCACAAACTTTGAAATGAGAAATTTCAGTTTCATAGAGAAATACAAGAAAACCAGGACAGCTAAAACAATCCTGAATAATAATAATAATAAAAAGTTCTAGGGTATCACCAGTCCCTATTTCAAGTTGTACTTTAGAGCTATTGTAAAAACAGCATGTTATTGACACAATGATAAGCACATTTTCAATAGTAATTAAATGAAGATTCATACATAAATCTATGGACACCTGATTTTATATAATGAATCCATATCTCTATCTATCTATCTATCTATCTATCTATCTATCTATCTATCTATCTATCTATCTTACTGGGAAAAGACAGTATCTTCAACATATTGTGCTGGTCATACTGCAAGGCTCCATCTACAAGAATCTAAATAAATTCATAGTTATTACCCTACCTGAAACTCAACCTCAAATTGATCAATTACCTCTACATAAAACTAGGTATGCTGAAGTTCATAGAAGAGAAAGTTAAGAATGGTCTTGAACTCACTGGCACAGGAAAATATTTTTTGAACAGAATACCAATAGCATAAGCACCAAGATCAACACTTAAGTTCCATAGTGCTACAAAGCTGTGAGAATAATTAACAAAGATCTGATTTGACTGAAGTCTCATTTTATGAGATGGAACCTGTATACAATACTTCTTGGGCTGATTCAGAACCTAAAACTAGATGACCAAGTGATCTAGGATGAAACCAAATACTGCTGTCCTATAAGCAAACAGTCTCGCCACACCAATAAAATGACTCCTAATGACATTCTGCTGTATTCATAGACCATTGCCTTACCTAACCATCATCAGAGAAGACTCCTTTAGCAACAGATGGGAACAGAGACCCAGAGTCAGGAAGTTATGCAGAGTGAGAGAGGCCCTGGAACATTCATTTATAAACTGAATACCTCCATAGAATCCCTTTGCTCAGAGCAGAGGGTAGCTGTGGAAGGTGACAGAAATAGTGGCAGAGCCAGAGGAAATGATTGATTCCAAAATACAAGTCCCTTTAAAATCTATATTATTGAAATACATATGAACTGACAGAGACTTCATACACATGACCTGCATGGGTCTGTAGCAGATGGGTCTCAGAGCTGAAAGGAGATGTGGACACATGTTCCACCCCTGACTGAGAAGCAATTACCAATTGATAACCACTTGCAAATGAAAATTCAGTTTTCTCCTAAGAATCTAACTGGGGAAACAAAGTATTTTTAAGAGTAGGCTGCATGGACAGCAGTAGATGACCAAGAGGAACAATCTCAAAGGCATTTTTAGAAGTTCCCTGTCTCATATTGTCATGTTAGAGATTTTCCATTTTTAAAATATCATCTTATTTCTATTTTAATATATACTATATATCATTTACATATATGATATTATATTTAGTACTTTTGTATATGTTATGTGTACACACATACACACATACACACATATATGTATATGTATATGTATATGTATATGTATATGTATATGTATATGTATATGTATATGTATATGCATACACACAATGTATAACATATACTTAGGGCTTCCAGTTTAGTGTTTTTTTTTTTTTCTGTTTTTGAGTGTGCAAACAAATAAGTCTCCACTCAGTTATTGGGGTCTTTTGTTTCTTTATTTTGTCCTATTCTGATATATTTTATCTCACTATATTTATGTTAATGTATTTTTATTATTATTCCTTAAAAGCCTGTTTGTTTTCTAATGATATAGAGAAAGAGGTTAGATGCAGATGGGAGGGGATACAGGGAGAAATTGGAAGAAAGAAAGGAAAGGAGATCATACTCAGGATATATTATGTAAAATAAGCTGTTTTCAATAAAAATAAAAATAAAGACAATATAAAAAAAAGCTAACAGGCAGAGTCATGCTGAAGATAGAAAAATTCAAAACATTTCCACTAAAATCAGGAAAGAGTCACAGATGTTATTGTCTCCATCCCTATTTAATACAGTGCCTGGAGACTTAGCTAAAAGTGAAGAAGATAAAAGAATAAAAAAATTAAAAAGAAGTAAAATTATTCCCACTTTTAGATGATATGATTCTATATGTAAATGACACTAAGCAATCAATCAGAAAAACCCCACAGCTAATAAATATTGTCAACAATGTAGTTGGATACAAAATTAACACATGATAACAGTTGTTATTCTTATATGCCAATGACATAAAAAACAGAGAAGGAAAGCAGGGAAACATGCCTGTTCACAGTAGCCTGCCTAAAAGAATCTTCAAGTAAATCTAATGCAATGAGATGCATAAATAAGGTCTGTCTTAATCAGGGTTTCTATTCCTGCACAAACATCATGACCAAGAAGCAAGTTGGGCAGGAAAGGGTTTATTCAGCTTACACTTCCATACTGCTGTTTATCACCAAGGAAATCAGGACTGGAACTCAAGCAGGTCAGGAAGCAGGAGCTCATGCAGAGGCCATGGAGAGATGTTCTTTACTGGCTTGCTTCCCCTGGCTTGCTCAGCCTGCTCTCTTATAGAACCCAAGACTACCAGCCCAGAGATGACCCCACCCACAGGGGCCTTTCTCCCTTGATCACTAATTGAGAAAATGCCTTACAGTTAGATCTCATGGAGGCATTTCCTCAACTGAAGCTCCTTTCTCTGAGATAACTCCAGCTGTGTCAAGTTGACACAAAACTAGCCAGTACAATTGACCCCTTGTCAACTTGACACACAAATACATCGCTAATAACGCTCAATCCTTAGTTCTTATTCAACCCCAAGATCTTAAATAACTTTAAAAGTCCCACAGTCTTTACATATTAAAAGTTCAATCCTTTTAAAATATCCAGTATCTTTTAAAATTCAAAGAATTTAAAATTCAAACTCTCTTAACTGTGGGCTTCACTAAAAAACTTCCTTTAAGAGGGAAAAATATCAGGGCACAGTCACAATCAAAAGCAAAATTCAATTTCCAACAGCCCAATGTCTGGGATGCAACTCACGATCTTCTGGGCTCCTCCAAGGGCTTGGGTCACTTCTCCAGCCATGCCCTTTGTAGCACACATCTTGTCTTCTAGGCTCCAGCTGCCTGTACTCCACTGCTGCTGCTGTTCTTGGTGGTCATCTCATGGTACTGGCATCTCCAAAACACTGCTCTCTTCCACTTTAACTCGGCTTCACCAACTGCCTCTCATAGGCTCTCTTCATGGTGGCAAGCCTTGACTCCTTTGCATGACCCCTTCAGTCCTGGGCCATCAATTGCAACTGAGGCTGCACCTTCACCAATGGCCTTCCATGGCATCTCACAGTGCTTCCATGGTCTCAGCTGCTCTGCATGGCCCCTTCATGCCTTCAAAACCAGCACCACCTGGGTGACCCTTACACATTACCAAGTCCCACTGCAGCAGGAGTACAACCTTGGCTATCTCTGGAACACAGCCTCTTTGTGCTTTCGGAAAACACTTCCCAGAATATGTCACCTCAATGATGCTGGTCTCTTCTTAATCACCACTAATTTCTTAGCTCCAGCTAACCAGCATCGATAGTCCAGTAATGCAAAGGTTTTGCTTTAGTAGTTCTGGTATCTTGTTAATCACAGCTGATTCTTCAGCCCCAGCTAACCAGAACCACAGAATAATCAAACTCCAAAATAGCAATGGCCCTGAAAAGAGTCTTTAATTTTCCCCCTGAAAGTTCACAAGCCAGGCCTCCATCTTCTGCACTGTTCTCAACATTATCTTCCAAGCTCCTACACAACATCCCAAAGAGCTCTTAAGACTGAATGGATCTTCTAGTCCAAAGTTCCAAAGTCCTTCCACAGTCCTTCCCAAAACAAGGTCAGGTTGTCACAGGAATACCCCACTATGCTGGTACCAATTTGTCTTAGTCAGGGTTTCTATTCCTGCACAAACATCATGACCAAGAAGCAACTTGGGGAGAAAAGGGTTTATTCAGCTTACACTTCCATACTGCTGTTTATCACCAAGGAAATCAGGACTGGAATTCAAGCACGTCAGGAAGCAGGAGCTGATGCAGAGGCCATGGAGAGATGCTCTTTACTAGCTTGCTTCCCCTGGCTTGCTCAGCCTGCTCTCTTATAGAACCCAAGACTACCAGCCCAGAGATGGTCCCACCCACAAGGGGCCTTTCCCCCTTGATCACTAATTGAGAAAAGGGCTTACAATTGGCTCTCATGGAGGCATTTCCTCAACTGAAGCTCCTTTCTCTGTGATAACTCCAGCTGTGTCAAGTTGACACAAAACTAGCCAGTACAAGGTCTTAAGACTTTGAAGAAAGAAATTGAAGAAGATAGCAGAAGATAAAAAGACCTTCCATCAAGAGAGGCCCCTTGGTCTTGCAAACTTTATATGCCCCAGTACAGGGGAATGCCAGGGCCAAGAAGTGGGAGTGGGTAGGTATGGGAGCAGGGCAGTGGGAGGGTATAGGGGACTTTCAGGATAGCATTTGAAATGTAAATGAAGAAAATACCTATTAAAAATGAAAAAAAAAAGACCCTCCATCATCATGAATTAATGAATGACCATTCTTCAAACCAATCTACACACTCCATGCAATCCTTATTAAAATCTCAATAGAGTTCTTTAAATGAAACTGAATAAAACAATGTTAAATTCCTTTTGGAGAAACATAAAAATCATAGCCAAAATTATTTTCAACATCTGAAATCTCCTGCAAGTATTGTCAAGCCTGGTTTTATCTTTCACTACAGAGTTACAATGGTGGCGATGGTGACAGCATGAAACTGACAGAGTCCTACTCATTTACCAATGGAATAGAATCGAGGACCTGGATATAAATCCACATACCTATAACTACCTGATTTTTGACAAAATGACCAAAAATAATCAATAGAGAAAAGACATCTTCAATAAATGGTCCTGCTTAAACTGGATTGCTGCATGAAAAAGACTGAAACTATAACCCCATCTCTCACTCTACCAATCCTCAACTTCAAATGGATCAAGGATCTTGACATTATGAGAAATCAGCTGAATATGATAATGAAAAATGTCAGGATTAGATTTGAACTTATAGGAATAGAAATTTCTGAAGAGGACATTATGAGCACAGGTATTAACACCAGCAATTGACAAATAGTATTAGGTGAATCTTAAGAGCTTCTGTACAACAAAGGACAGCGTAAGTCAAATTAAGTGGCAGCATACAGAACAGGGCAAAAAGAAAAAAAAATTATACTATACTATCTATACATCTGACAGAGGATTAGTATCTAGTACATATACACTACTAAAAAAGCCTGAACATTAATAAAAGAAATCCTAGTAGAAAAAAAAGGAGCATAAATCTAAACAGAGTTCTCAAAAGGTGAAATGTAAATGCCTGAGAATTTTTATTTTAATGTTCAAGATCTTTGCTACTTGGCCATTCAGTATTCTTCAGTTGACAATTCTTTGTTTAGCTCTGTAGCCCATTTTAATAGAGTTATTTGATTCTCTGGAGTTTAATTTCTTGAGTTCTTTATTTATATTTGACATTAGTCCTCTATAAGATGTAGGATTGGTAAAGATCTTTTCCCAATCTGTTAGTAGCAGTTTTGTCTGATTGACAGTCTCCTTTGCTGTACAGAAGCTTTACAATTTTATGAGGTCCCATTTGTTGATTCTTTATCTCAGAGCATAAGCCATTGGTGTTCTATTCAGGAATTTTTTCATTGTGCCCATGTGTTTGAGGCTCTTCCCCACTTTTCCTCTATTACTTTCAGTGCATCTGGTTTTATGTGGAGGTCCTTGATCCAACTGAGGAATTCCAAATGGCTGAGAAGCACCTAAAGAAATGTTCAACATCCTTAATCATCAGGGAAATGCAAATCAAAACAACCCTCAGATTCTACCTCACACCAGTCAGAATGGCTAAGATCAAAACCTCAGGTAAGAGCAGATGCTGGTGAGGATGTGGAGAAAGAGGAACACTCCTCCATTGCTGGTGGGATTGCAAGGTAGTACAACCACTCTGTAAATCAGTCTGGTGGTTCCTCAGAAAATTGGACAAAGCATTACCTGAGGATTCTGTTATACCACTCCTGGGCATATACCCTAAAGATTTTCCAACATGTAGTAAGAAGATATGCTCCACTATGTTCATAGCAGCCTTATAATAGGCAGAATCTGGAAAGAACCCAGATGTCCTTCAGCAGAGGAATGGATACAAAAAATGTGGTACATTTACACAATGGAGTACTACTCATCTGTTAAAAATAATGAACTCATCACATTCTTGGGCAAATGAATGTATCTGGAGGATATTATCCTGAGTGAGGTAACCCAATAACAAAAGAACACACCTGGTATGCATTCATTGAAAAGTGGATATTAGCCCAAATGTTCGGAATACCCAAGATACAATTCATGGACCACATGAAGCTCAAGAAGAAGGAAATCCAAAGTGTGGATGCTTAGTTCCTTCTTAGAAAGGGGAACAAATCACTCACAGGAACAAAAAATGGAGACAAAGTTTAGAGCAGAGACTGAAGGAAAGGCCATCCAAAGACTGTCCTACCTGGGGATCCATCCCATATACAGTCACCAAACACACACACTATTGTGGATGCCAAGAAGTACCTGCTGACTGGAGCCTGATATAGCTGTTTCCTGAGAGGTTCTGCCAGAGCCTGACAAATATAAAGACAGATGTTTGCATTAGACAGAGCATGGGGTCCCCAACAGTGTCCCTAATGGAGGAATTAGAGAAAGGACTGAAGAAGCTGAAGGAGTTTGTAAACCCATAGGAAGAACAATAATATCAACCAACCAGACCCCTCAGAGCTCCCAGGGACTAAACCATCAACCAAAGAGTACACATGGAAGGACCCAATGGCTCCAGATGCATATGTAGCAGAGGATGGACTTGTCGGCCATCAATGGGAGGAGAGGTCCTGTGAAGGCTCAATGCCCCAATGTAGGGGAATTCAAGGGTTGGGTGGCAGAAGTGATTGGGTGGGTGGGTGAATACTCTCATAGAAGCAGGGGAGGGGAGATGGGGTTGGTGGTTTCCACGGGGTGACCAGGATAGGGGATAACATTTGAAATATCAATAAAGAAAATATTCAACAAAAAAGATCTTTAGCTACAATGGAAGTGCAAATTATAACCATCTACACATCTACACCATCTACACATCTACACCAAGCGAACCAATGGTTCAAGATCTGCATGTCACAGGGGAACAAAAGGATATCTGAAATGTCCAGGTGAGAATCCAGCATTGATAGGTTAGTAGAAGCCAGAGTGCTTGAACCACATCAATAACTCATTTCAGTGAACATTTGCACAGAAAGCTGTTTGGGAAAAAGGGTATTGAAGTGGACACTTAAGGATTCTTTGGAAAGCCAGTTGTGTCAGATGATGTTTTGCTGGGGCAAACACATGAAGGGACATTTTGCTGAAGCAGACACAGATGAAAGGATGTTCTGCTAAAGTAAGCAAGTGAAAGGACACACATGTATTGGTCTGCCTAACAGTGAGTAGTTGAGCTCCACTTGTCTGCAGTCCACAGAGAGAAATACACACACACACACACACACACACACACACACACACACACACACACACACACACACACACATCTGATGGTGGACTACAGCTTCTTGCCACATGCTCGGACTCTGGCTGATTGATAGAGTGATGTCAGCTGTGACAGATGCACATGTTGAAGCAAGACCATGATGTGTGATATTTGGAGGGAGCACAAAAGGGATTCAACAGACAGCGACAGGAGCTGGCTTGGATTGCTTACCTATGAACTGAAATGCTGAATTTCTGACATAGATGGGATTTGCTCCAAAGAACCATTTCTAAACAGGTCCATCTCCTCCATATCCTTTATTTACCACTACCTCTGATGAGTGATGGGCTAAAAGGGAGGTTGAAGCATAGAAGAACCATAATTTAAAGTAAGGTTTGGAAAAATATTAAAGTTCCAGGATATGCTGTGTATACACTGTGTGACACACTGTCAGAACATGGCCTTTAATAAATATTTTGATATTACTATTTTGTTGTTGTTTTTATTTTTTGTTTTCTTTTAGGAGGGACGATTATGGGTGGAGGGCAGACATAAAGGGATGGGGAAGCTGAGTAGGATTGGAGTGCAAGATGTAAAATTTACAAAGATTCAATAAAACCTTTTTAAAAAGCAGACAGGCAGTGTGGTGGAGCATGAGGAATGGCTTGACTCAGGTGTGAGTCACAAAGAAGTCAAATATGATAGAGAGGGTGTGTAATCAATATGTTCATTTACCTGCTATATCCTGATTGGCAGGTGGGAGCTACATCATAGCTGGGTCTTGTTCAGTAGTAAACTCTTAGGAGATTTACAGGCACAGGTTTGACTGATGATACATTCATAGGGTTGATAGGGAAAGAGTAGGTACTACTCAGTAGTTTAGAGTTAAGTTGAATTGGATTCTAGGGTTATCAGAACGTTTGAATAATATCACTCACAGTAGAACCCAGAGGAAGATGCAGAGGCCTCCTTTCCTGGTGATTTTGAGTAAGTTTAAATATTCTCCTCCAAAAAGTTCTCTCTAAATATTTAAATATTCTCCTCCAAAATGTTCTCTACAATGAGATTCCTAATGCTGTTTCTCCCAGTGCTATGCCTTTACTTCTGAGTTCTTTTGGAATTATGTCTGAAGAGTTGTCTTTGTCCTCAGTACTTATACATCTTTCAGAATACTCGCTCACATGGTAAAAAGTTCACCACAAATTTACGCATAAATTCAAATCATAATTTGAATTAGAAGTTAAACAGAGAATGTTTACATGCATAGCCATTAGGAGTAGTTATCCATCATCTGTCACCAGCTTTACAGGTTCCTGGAGAGTTAAAAACCATAACTTTTGTGACTAAATTCTTAGTGAAGTTTTGTATAGATAAACCCAATCAATATTTTGCACCTATAACAAATCATTAGTTTCCTTTTTATGACCTTCGGTTAATTGCTTTATATTCTCTTGGAATGTACTCTAAGTTGTAGATACCTGCTTGCTATTTCAGAAGCAATTAACTAGTAACATTTGAAACTTTCAGGGTTCTCATTGTAGTTTTGATTATCAGAGAGAACTTCATAGTAGTTCTATTATAAAAGAACTTAAAAATTACTAACATAATTTTATGAACTTTGTAGGATCATCATTAAGAATTTAAATGTCATCTATTTGTCTATGTAGCATCACTACAAGACAATAAATAAACCTCTTTGTTGTTCTGCATAAATCGACTCAAAAGGGTGAACTAATACCTAGTGATTGTTTTATATATTTAATAATAATAGGACAATCGTATCAATAGCAAGCATGTTGCCTAAAAATAAATTCTCCTCAGCCTTACCTAAGGAGCAAATCGGTCTAGATTTTTAATCCATGGTGCACCCATCTCATCACGATCACCTGCTAGTTTTTAGCTTCTCCTTGATAAGCCCTGACACTTAAACATTTGCTACCGAGGTCTTTCTTGAAGGACACATAGAGCTGAGTTTGCAAGTTGAAGCAAAGCACTGAAGAGTTGGGAAGGCAGAAGCTTGTACTTTGTCCCTGTAGTGGTTTGAATTAAAGTGGAACCCATAGAAACACAAGGAGTAGCACTACTTGAAAGGCCTGAAGGCATGTGCCCTTGGGATGGGTTTTGAGGTTTAAGAAGGTCAAGCCAGGCACTGTGACCCTCTCTTTCTCATGCCCATGGATCTAGTCCAGATTATGAAAAGAATTAAGGAGATAAATGCTTGTTTTTTTTATGACTAAAATTTAGAACGGCAACTTTCCGCTATGCCATGCTTTTAAATCACATTTGAAAAAGAAGGAATAAGCCAAGAAGGGCAGGATAGAATACATGAGTTTTTCAGTTCTTTTAAGACGTTTAATGTAGAAAGAATCTCCTATGTATTGTGTACAAGCATCATCTGTCAATAAGAAGCTGATGGCCTATTAGCTGAGGCAGGAAGTAGAAGGTGAGGCATCTGGCAGAAAGAGAGAGAATTCTAGTAAAGAATCAAGAGCAGGAGATTTGCCCAGAACTCTGAGGAAAGCAGAAATGTGAAACTGAGGGAGGTAACCAACATTGTGACACACGTAGAATTGAATAGATGTGTTATATAAGTTACAAGGTAGTCAGAGATGGGCCAAAGCTTATGGTGTAGGCATTTATTCATAAATAATTAAGTCTCAGAGACATTATTTGGAACAGGACATGGATGGTAAACCCTGAGTCTACGGTTTCAAGTAATCTTTAATATAAGGGAATGAATTCCCCTTGACCCTCTGCATTTGGCTCCAGAAATGTCACATCCCACTGAACATGACATGCCTGATTTTCCTTCTTGACAAGAAGGCATATCTACCACTGTGTTGCCTCTCCCAGCTTTAATTAAATGCACATATGTTCATTGCTGTTTTTGTTTATTTCTGTCTGAACACAACATTACCATGTTTGAACTCTAATTATTGTTTTTCGATGTCCATATAGTAGCATAGCTCTAAAACATTCTGTTACGAAGTTTGTACAAAAAGTTCTGTTGGATGAGTCATACAGAATTTCCGATGCAGTTTTCTCTAAGAGTGATAACCCTTCTGGCATGTGCTGAAGAGTACACAGAAGGGGAGGGCTGCCCTGCCTGGAGATCAGTGTTCCTGTAGCAATATTCTGCTTCCCTTTTCTACATCTCACTCATTCAACAGAAGCGGGGGTGAGCATGTTTTCTCACGCTGTTGAAGAAAGAGTACCTCATGAGCTAAGTCAACTCCATTAGCCTTTTGTTTTAGTTTAGTACAATCTAGCTTTTTTGTGTAGACTTTCACCTGCTTACCCTGAAGCAAAGAGACAAAGGGATAAATAAGAGCAAGACTGCTATTGCCCAGTTACTGACCTTGAAGATAAAGTACATGTGGAGGGGAGGAGGTAAGGAGTTGTATTGTGGGCTCTATGAGGTATTCTCATTGACTCTTTTCTAAAAATAATAGGTTCCTGCAGACCTGACCCTACATCTCAAAGAAAAAAAAAAAAAAACAAACCTAAGAGAGAGAGGCCATCTGATTCCCATCAAACATTAACCCCAAGGGCTTGCTTCTGAGAAATGAGGAAGTTTATGCCAACTATGCATCACTAAACTTGATAGATGGTTAGTATTAAATAAACTATAAATTTATTTAACAGTACTACCCATGCATAACATTTCCATTGTTCCTAGGACTGCTTTATATAAGCTAATAGACATTGCAAAGAAAAAGTAGAAAATATGTTTTAAAATACTGATTAGTTTACCATTTGTATGTGAATCTCTTTGTAGATTTTAATATTTCTCCATTTAGAGTAAATAGAGCTGGCCATGGTAGCCTTAGCATTAGCTTAAGTTAACATAGAAAGAGCAAGTTACTATTACACTTCTGATTAGAGACTATCCACAATTCTTTTGGGGGGGGGGCATCGAGACAGGGTTTCTCTCTATAGCCCTGGCTGTCCTGGAACTCACCCTGTAGACCAAGCTGGTCTCGAACTCAGAAATCCACCTGCCTCTCCCTCCCAAGTTCTGGGATTAAAGGCCTGTGCCACCACTGCCCAGCTATCTACAATTCTTAATTCCTGAATTTTACTATTTGAAATTTTGGATTGTGCAATGGTCAGATACTTTTAACTTTGTGAGAAATACCTGAGATAAACAAATTTTTTAAAAAAATGGTTGGTTTGGATGTGTGGTTCTGAGGTTTGAGCACATACTGTCTGGTGTCAGTTTGTGGGCCACGATAGCACAAAAGGGTGACAGAAAAAGAAAATAAAGAAGCAGGAAGCAGAAGAAGAGGAAAGAACTAAAAATAAGACATATTCTTCAAGACATATCCCCAGTAACACCATTTAAATATGAATTCATCAATGGAATACACTACTATAGGTTGTAAATTTAAGCAACGAACTTGTTAGTTAAAAATGAAAACAACTTTCATATTACTTTGTTGTCTGACTGTTATTATTTTTGACCCTAACAATGAACAACTGTGCTGGCATTATTATCATTGTTCAGTGTATTTCAAATACCATTTTCAGTATCATTTAATTTCTATGAATTAATAATTTTATCATTACTATTGTGTGTGTGGTGTGTGTGTGTGTGTGTGTGTGTGTGCATGTGTGTGAAGGTACATGAATTCTAGGTATCATATGTGCTTATTATCTCAGAAAAATATCTTCTTTAGGAGGAACGGTGGAGACCACTGCTGGGGGCCATACAGCCACAGAGGCATCTCCTGCAGGATGACCTAATTGAAGTCATCCCAAGAGAGCAAGGATTGCTGGCACAGACAATGCCAGTCAATCAGGAACTGCTGTTTAGACAAGATACTTTCTTGGGACCAATGGGGCACGGGTATAGGGCATTAAAGGAGCTTACAGCAGTGTTCAAATGAGCTTGCTGTGATGTTTCTCACCTGCTCCTGGAGTCTGTGTCATTGATTCTATACCACCTCACCTCCTACCCCCAAGGGCAGGGTAGTGTCAGGCAGAAAGTAGTCCAGTGCACAGGCAGCCTCTTCTGTGTTTTTTTGTGTAATCGCCCACATAGCACAATGCTTGCAGCATACAATGGATTCGGCAAGACTTCAATGATTAGAATTTTATTTCTCTCTCACATTCTTTAGTTTGTACCATGCACATCCTTGTCTTGTCTCATCCTGTGTGACACTATGAGCTTTCTCTTTCTTGAATTTTCTCTTTGAGCATTACAATACATTGTAATACTTTATTCTGAAATTCTAGGTATCAGTTTGTGCATTAAAGGACTCTCAGAAAAACAAAACTATCATTTGTGGTACAGGACATATTTTTCTCAGAGCCATAAAGCAAGAGTCCCCTATAAGAAAGAAAGAAAGAAAGAAAGAAAGAAAGAAAGAAAGAAAGAAAGAAAGAAAGAAAGAAACCAGATGAAAGTGAAGAAACATTGTATCTTGGATGTTTAGTCATCTGCCACTTTAAATACTTTCCAAGCTTCAGCCCAAGAGAAAAAAAATTGTTGAAGTCTATGGACCTAGTCCAGACTGCTGTCTCAGCACTTATGCTATAACCCTTTCCTGCCCAGTGTGTGAGTTAAGGGTGCACATTATCACTGTGTGAGTTAAGGGTACACATTATCACTATAACTGCCTTTTAATGCTGCTGCTGATATCCTGGCCGTTAATTCCTCAGAGATTATAGGCTCTCTAGCTGCTGTTATTAGTTCCAGGATGACTGCCAACAATGCAGCATCACTTGGGCGACATTATGTGAGGCCTTCAGAGTACTAAGCATAGGCCAGGTATCTAAGCCACCATATTTAACTCAGACCAGAGCACAGTGACAACAAACATCCCTGGGGTTCAGACAGTAGATACTTAAGTTGTGAAAGAATTGTCTTTGTTAAAAAATACTGGTTTAGAAAATACGTCAGATATTTCGAAAAATTAACAGATGGCAAAAAAATAATTGCTACATCCAAGCTCGAAGACATTTATACATAGGAGAGCCTGAAGAAATTTTGACAGGCTATTTATTATTTATTGGATATTTTCTTTATTTACATTTCAAATGTTATACCCTTTCTTATTTTCCACGAAAATCCCCTATTCTCTCCCCACTTCCCCTGCTCCCCAACTCACCTACTCCCACTTCCTGGCCCATGCATTCCCCTATACTGGGGCATAGAGCATTCACAGGACCAAGAGCCTCTCCTCCAATTGATGACTGACTAGGCCAAAATCTGCTACATATGCAGCTAGAGCCAAGAGTCCCTCCATGTGTTCTCTTTGATTAGTGGTTTAGTCCCAGGGAGCTCTGTGGTTACTGATCAGTTCATATTGTAGTTCCTCCTAGGGGGTTGCAAAACCCTTCAGCTCCTTGGGTACATTCTCTAGCGCCTTCATTGGGGACCCTATGCTCCATCTAATGGATGACTGTGAGCATCCACTCTGTATTAGTCAGGCACTGGCAGAGTCTCTCAGGAGACAGCTATATCAGGATCCTGTCAGTAAGCTCTTGTTGGCATCTGCAATAGTGTATGAGTTTGGTGGTTGTTTATGGGATGGATCCCCAGGTGGGCAGTTTCTGGATGGTCATTCCATCAGTCTCTACTCTGAACTTTTTCTCTGTAACTCCTTCCATGGATATTTTGTTCCCCCTACTAAGAATGACTGAAGTGTCCACACTTTAGTCTTCCATCTTTTTGAGTTTCAAGTGTTTTGCAAATTGTATCTAGAGTATTCTGAGCTTCTGGGCTAATATCCTCGTATCAGTGAGTAGATATCAAATGTGTTCTTTTGTGATTGGGTTATCTCACTTAGGATGATATCCTCCAGATCTATTCATTTGTCTAAGAATTTCATTAATTCATTGTTTTCAATATCTGAGTAGTACTCCATTGTGTAAATGTACCACATTTTCTGTATCGATTCCTCTGTTGAGGGACATCTGGGTTCTTTCCAGCTTCTGGCTATTATAAAAAGTACTTCTATGAACATAATGGAGCATGTGTCCTTATTACAAGTTGGAACATCTTCTGGATATATGCCCAGGAGAGGTATTGCTGGATCTAGTGGTAGTATTATGTCCAGTTTTTTGAGGAACAGCCAGACTGATTTCCAGAGTGGTTGTACCAGCTTGCAATCCTACCAGCAATGGAGGAGTGTTCTTCTTTCTGCACATCCTTGCCAGCATCTGCTGTCACCTGAATTTTTGATCTTAGCCATTCTGACTGGTATGAGGGTTGTTTTGATTTGCATTTCCCTGATGATTAAGTATACTGAACAGTTTTTTAAGTGCTTCTCAGACCTTTGGTATTCCTCAGTTGAGAATTCTTTGTTTAGCTCTGTACGCCATTTTTAAATGGGTTTATTTGAATTTTGGGAGTTCAGCTTCTTGAGTTCTTTACACATATTTTCGATATTAGTCCCCTATCAGTTTTAGGATTGGTAAAAATTCTTTCCCAATCGGTTGGTGGCCTTTATGTCTTATTGACAGTATCTTTTGCCTTACAGAAGATTTGCAATTTTATGAAGTCCCATTTGTCCATTCTTGATCTTAGAGCATAGGCCATTGCTGTTCTGTTTAGGAATTCTTCCCATATGCCCATATCTTCGAGGGTTTTCCCCACTTTCTCCTCTATCAATTTCAGTGTCTCTGGTTTTATGTGGAGTTCTTTGATCCACTTAGACTTGAGCTTTGTATAAGGAGATAAGAATGAATCAATTTGCATTCTTTTACATGATAACCACCAGTTGTGCCAGAACCGTTTATTGAAAATGCTGTCTTTTTTCCACTGGATTGTTTTAGCTCCCCTGTCAAAGATCAAGTGATCATAGGTGCGTGGGTTCATTTCTGGGTCTTCAATTCTATTCCATTGATTTAACTGTCTGTTGCTGTATCAGTACCATGCAGTTTTTATAACAATTGCTCTGTAGTACAGCTTGAGGTCAGGCACGGTGATTCCACCAGAGGTTCTTTTATTGTTGAGAATATTTTTTGCTATCCTAGGTTTTATGTTATTCCAGATGAACTTGCAAATTACCCTTTCTAACTCAGTGAAAAACTGAGTTGGAATTTTGATGGGGAATTTATGAATCAGCACTCGGGAGGCAGAGGCAGGCGGATTACTGAGTTCAAGGCCAGCCTGGTCTACAAAGTTAGTTCCAGGACAGCCAGGGCTACTCAGAGAAACCCTGTCTCGAAAAAAAATAAAGGAACTTTCTAGAGGTTCCCAGTATACCTTACTACTATATATTTCCTATTCATTTTTTAGGCTTCTCTCCTGTCTCACCCCGTAGCAAACTGCCATGTTTGGAGACAGCAAAAAAATGGAAAGTGTCCTGAAGTAAGCCTATGAGAGGATATTTAAAGTATCTGATTTGTATTCTGTGTTCAGACATCAAGATTATTGATAGCTTGAAACTGAATTGGGGGAATCGAATTTACAACTCAGAACCTGGAAAAATCTACAAAAGAGGTTTATCGCTTTTATTTGCCTTCTCTGTTTCTTGGTTGCTAATTATTAGTAATAGACCACTGACCTTAATGTTTAAAAGTAGCACAGTTTTGGCCAAGTGGGAGGTGTTTTAATATGTTGAATATGAAGAAAATTCTCATCTCAGTTTCATGTGTTCAGAAAATGTATTTTGAATAGAATGTGGAGCATTGTATTAACTTCCTTAATAAAGACTTCCTCTTGTTAGTTTTAAGTAACTTTTACTCTTTGTATTTAAACAATTAGAAGTTATTACTTTAAATAGAAAGACATTGCCTGGACACTAGGCTTTTCCTCTCTATACTTCCTGCCTGCTATATTTCTTTATCATGTACTTGTTCCCTGGCAATGTATATGGTTTTGCTATATATAGGTCAAAAGCAACGCAGCCAAGAAATTGTGAGCTAAAACCTCAAGTGCCATGAGATAACATAAATTTTCTCTCCTTTTTTTTTTTTAATTTGAAGTAGATTGTGCCAGTTATGTTGTCATAGTGACAGAAAGTTGACTAATATAAGAAAATAAAAAGGGAGAGTGTAGGTGTACTCAATCAATAGTACTCAATTATATCTTGGATGTGGAGGCTTGTTCCTGCTACTTGTCTCAATGCTTTACATTCTTGAATGGGAGACACGCATACAGTCTTTATATTTTGATATGCCTAGAACATCTCAATGACTGGGCCACTTCCTAACCTCCAGGTGGCTAATATATGTCCCTCTGATATTCCCGAGTTATTGCTTACTAAAACCCATATTCCATCTTTGCTGACCCAGACCCAGACACATGTATGTAACCCTTTTGGGCTGCAATCCCCAGCTCCTATATGGAGATTATTCTCTCTCTCTCTCTCTCTCTCTCTCTCTCTCTCTCTCTCTCTCTCTCTCTCTTCTCTGAGGCATGCTGTCTCCTCATGTTCTGTAGCATGGAGGCTCTCCCTTCTCCTTCTGCCTTGTTTCCTTGCCCAGGAAACAAAAAAGTCCTGCCTCAGTCTGTCCTGTCCAAACATTGGCTCTCTGCATCTTTATTTACCAATGAGATCCTACTGCAGGCAGAATCCCTGCAAACAGGTTTTGGGCGGTTCAGGGTTAGCACTTGAATACAAGCAGCTACAGAAGGGCAGCAAAGGAACATTTGCATCTTAACTAATGTGCTCAGATAAAGTTGGATGAGATCCTCCTGTAGCTGTATTAATGAAAGAAGTAGTGGAAAGTACAGATCCTGTGGAAAGCAGTCATGGCTGAAATGACCTTGATAACATTAGAAAGAAACATTATCCCTCAGTGACAGAGTTCCTGACCATAGGAGTTTACCCTTTGGCTTTCAAGCTGCCAATTAGATTCTGTCTCCTAGGAATTTGATCTGAGTTTACTGAGCTCATTCTTTTTAGTGCACTTTATTTGTATCAAGTCCAAGCAGGACCAGCAGATGTAGCCTCCTTCCCCAGCCTGCTCCAGGCTGAGAGCAGACCTGCCACTGAGGCAGGCCACATGCAGCGTGGCCCTCCAGCTAGGCTGGCTCCTTTTGTTATGCAACTAATCAACCGCTGCCTGCTTCCAACTCTCTGCTGCTGGCCTGCCCAGAGCTGCCCAGATGTTCCAGGAAGAAGATGGCCTTTCCACTTGGTCTGCAAGATGGAGCCAGGAGCCCGGGAACTGGATGGCAGTGTGGTATAACCTAAGACTCTAAGCATTAAACCTAGGGGCCTTGAACAGAAACACTTGGCCTCCATTATTTCTCTCTGCCTTTCACTCCTATACAGCTCCAGCCACCTCCTCAGGAACCCAGATAGCCTAAGCCGCAGGCAGTCTTACAGAACCCCACAAGCAGAGACGGTGTACATAAAAAAAAGCAGAAAATAAATCAGAAATTTTGTACAAAAACAAAGTAGAAATGAGTGAGCAAAACCATGTATCATTCATGAACTTTATTGCCATTTCTTATACTTTTCCGTTAATCAACCCTCTTTTAACCTTGCCTCTGAACTTACCACGATTGTGTGTCTCTTCAAGGCAAACAGATAGTTCCTAACTAAGAGAGTCTTATTGGGCATGGGTGAGATTTGAGCTAAACCAAGAAGAGCAACATTCACAACTATATATATTGTGATGGATAGAAACTATCACAACTTAAAATCAGAATCATGCTGTCCCTTTGACATGTGGAGAATTTCACAACAGAAGTCAGAGAGTTGGGAAGCTACCATGTGGTAGGCTCAGCACTGCAGTGTCTCCTACCATGCTTGACACTAGTATTTTATTTCCTCCCATAAAGATAAATATTTTAATAACTAAAGCTGCTTTTTAAAAATATTCTTCAAGTTGTTTTCTATTTATCTGTTTTTAATTCAAAATCTTTAATAAAAATATTCTACAAACATTCTTATGATAGAAACAATGGTTTAATAAATGAATGACGTATAGAATTCTTTTAAGCTGCCTTTGACCATGCATATAATAAATGCTTATTAACAGAAACAATACAGGAAGTTGAAAGCAATGACAAAATAACGCATTTTATCTTTGATTCTTTTCTGAGCCTAAAATACCGATTGCCCGAGCATTGTAAACTGCATCCATCATTACTGATTCTTCCGTTCCAAACACATTTTCTCAGAAGAAAATGAAACAATAATTTTTTTCAGCTTTAACATTTTACCAGTTTCATAGATAGTTTGTAATCACTGTATGAATTTCAATATTAAAGTAATTTTTATTTACTTACTTACATTATACCAACTGAGGTTGTTTAATAATTATAACAAAACCATAGCCACACTAACAGTGATTCAACAATATTAGTATACTGTGGTGTGTATAAGGCTTTGTTTTCAAATTAATACATTACAACTGTTGTTATATGGAGAGTTTGTTGCTCAGGAGAAGATGAAACCAGCTTTTAAAACTCATTTCCAAATATCACTTAGTGAAAGAATGTGCTGCACAGAATGGTAATCCTTAGAGGTTTTGGAATTTGGAGACAGAATGCTAGGGAGCACGGCAGAGAACACATACAGCAGTGAAAGTCCGATTGAACACCCTTGATATTCACTTCTATGGAAGGGTTAAGTAAGAGATGAGTAGTCTTATCTTTGGAGAAGAAATGTTGGCACATGTAACATTTATGGAACAATATGTTTTCACCTTTCTTAACAAGTGAAAAATTAACATGGGTTCCTGTTGGTTGAGTTCTGGGATATACAAGCCCATAGGCTTATCAGCTTCTATATCATTAAAAGGTCACTGAGCATTTTCTAGAAAAATACAGATGCTACCAAGAGTGGGTAGCCAATGGAATGGAACTTGAGACTCCCTCTCATGCATCTCTGATCTCCTGGGTGCTGCATGGGTCTAATGCACTTGGAGCTATTGATTCTCTGCTGTTATTGTTGGATATGTCTTATCTGTTAAGTATTCATGTGAGAGGACATTGGCATCTTGTAGTTAGGTTAAGAGAGACCTTTATATGGTAGATCCTAAGTGGCAGGGAGATTAGGGCTTCAAATAATTTCCACAAACAATTACTGTTTGGTCTCTTCTTAGACAAAGAGTAAGTCTGATTGTCTCACTGTGAGACTGCATCTTCTCATATACATTCTTACTGTCATGATGTCACCCTCAATGAAGTCTTCACGAAAGCTGAGCTAACACCAGCACCATATTCTTAAACTTCTTTAGCTGTGGCCTATCATTTAATCCTTGTAACAGTGTTAGAAGGAGCAAGCTGATAAGGGTTTAGTCCTTAAGAATGAAATCATACTGTAATCATGTCTATTTGTTTCACTCAGCACAATCTTAGACTTCCAATCCTCCACATGTGTGAAAAATACATTTCTGTTCTGCTAAAATTATCCAGACTGTGCTGTTCTTTTACCTTAGAAAAAATGGATAGACAAAGATATTATAAAAGTGTCAATTTATGAACCAAATTATTTGATTCCTGTTACTTTTTAGTGTCACACCTGTCTCACCACAGACCATCAACAACTTGACTCATCCTTAGCAGTAATATTGACCAAGTCTTTACCTAGGTAATTTGCTGTGACTCTCTAAATACAGAGGGGGAAAAAAAAATCTTCCTTTTACCAGATTACTTCTGATGGATGGATTTTATTTTATTCTCTGCATAACTCAAAAAAAAAAAAAAAAGCATGAGAGCAGTGGTTGAAAGACTACCTCAATTATATTGCACTTAGAACATCTGCAGAGCCGGTCTTGGAGTCTGGGCCAAGGAAACCACAGCTGTGAAGCTCTACTCTTACTCCTAGTACAGATGCCAAAGCAGATGGAAGGGCAGGGATCATCTGCAGAAAGGCTGCAGATCTGCAAGCTAGTGGAGAGTGAAAGGCCCAGCAGACATCTCTGAAATGCTTAGATTGATGGGCTCTCACTCCCAGGAGCAGCTGAGGCGACAAACTGCCCACTCTGAGCCCCAGACAACAACATGATGGATGATATGCAAGCTGTAGTCTTCAGTCCCGTTGCAGAGATATGATCCTCTATCCCATCAGGCATCCATTTGGGTGCCCTTGCTTAGAAATTGTTCTGAGGCTGCTGCTGTTTCAAATGCTGAGGAAAAACAGTTCCGTGCAGGGTATATGCCAAAATACAAAGCTATTCTCAGTAGCAGGAAAGAAAGAATAAATCCAGGGCTACTAATCTGCAAAAGAAAAATATTAAATACCTTTTCCCTGGAGAGAAATAGAACTTTTCATGTTGCTGTGCTAAATTTACCATAGGACTATGCCTGCTAAAACATCAGCTCTTGAAATGCACCACTGGGTGGGAAAGGTTGACAGGATGATTATGCTTGAGGGGCTACTGTTATCTATGTCCTTTGGACAGTAGTGTGGAAAAGCTTCAGAGATACTAATTAATTCTGCTCCACAGTTAGGGGTGGGAACCACTGGCCCAGTAGGAGGCTGAGCTACCCAGCTCTGTCTGAGGTCAGAGAACCAGGAAAACACTTCATGATCTATCTAGGCTAATCCTCCAGAAAAACATCTCTTTAATCTTCCTTAGGGTTACAATCTTTGGCCTCTTGCAAAACATTGCATTGCATACAATTTGTAGCTGTTCTTGCCATTCGAATGAAGCAGTAAGACCAATAAAGCCACTCTAAAAAGCAGTAGAAATCCACTCTTTTCAAATGCTAATTATAGATAAAAAATATAATTTCCCCGATTTTTTTTTTTTTCGAGACAGGGGTTTCTGTGTAGCCCTGGCTGTTCTGGAACTCACTCTGTAGACCAGGCTGGCCTTGAACTCAGAAATTTGCCTGCCTCTGCCTCCCAAGTGCTGGGATTAAAGGGGTGCGCCACTATACCCTGCTCAATTTCCCCGATTCTTATAATCACCAAATTTTCTCTTGAATATATTTGAAATTTATCTATTATATTTCTTATAGCTCTAAGCAAAGACCTTATTGAACACACCCTAATCTAAAATGTTAAAACAGGGATAGTCTGGATTCCTGCTAGGTATACTAGGAAACAATAGCTGTGTGAGGAACAAGAAATGAAAAAACAACCCCAACAAACTAAAAACCAAAAAGCAACTTCTACAAGTGAAAGAGACCACAGAACTTTTCAAAAGATGAGCTTTTGCTTGAGAATATCATGTTGGACTATAAAACACATTCAGATGTAATTTAAATATTATATAGGTACTTATAATAGTTAAAGCAGCAATTATTGAAAAGTCATTAGGAGTGGATGTGCCCATTGATTATTGCAACTCTTTTTCTTATGGGTAGTGCTAAGGATTGAACCCAGAGGCTTGTATGTGGTAGGCAAGCACTCTACCACTGAGCTGTATACCCAGCTGATTAGAGCACCTCTTAATGCTTATCAGAAAAGCTTCTTTTTATAGTAGATGGAGATTAAAGAAGAGAGCCACAGCTGCCCAACAGGCATAGAATAACATATTTCAGAGCACATTTATCTATAAATGGGTCATCAATATTATAATCCCTCTTCTCCCTGGACTCATAGAAGAGAGGTTAGAAAGAGTGTAAGAGTCAGTGTTGGTATATAAGTACAAGGAAACAGTCTTCTGGATAGAACAGGGCAGCAGTCACAGTGGTTGTGACAGTACACACAAGCACTAGACAATCTAAAGCCAGCCCAAGTCACAACATGGAGAGGGGAAGGGATCATGAAGTCTCGCCACTAACCTATTAGCTACTACCAATTGATAGCTTCTGGGCAAGAACAGTCAGTTTTCCTCAACGGTGTTGATTCTGATGTTGTCCCATTCCAAAGAACACATTGGTAACACCAATGGGTGTGATGGGGAAAAACAAAAGGACACAAAATTAGGTGGGTTGGATAGGCGTTGAATGGAGGTAGATTTCGAAAGACTGGGGAAAAGAGGGTTAATCTAATGAAAATGCATTGTATAAAATTTTCAAGAAACAGACACCTAACATGTATTTAGTATTAATTTATCCAAGTGTTGGGCTAAGTATAGAGTGATGAAACCTGTATAAAAATCTGTCACCAAGTATTATAATAATAGTAGTGTACTAAGGATAGTTTTGGTATATTTAGAATCTTACAGGGTTGTACTTGCTTATTTGATATGATGGTAGAATTTATTACAGGATAGAATTGTGAATGTCAGAGAGTTTCCTGTTTATTTATTTGAGTCAGTGGAAATGAAATGGCAAAAAGTGTGTGTGTGTGTGTGTGTGTGTGTGTGTGTGTGTGTGTGTGTGTGTAAAGAATTATAGGAGGGATCACAAAAGAAAAGAAAGATGGAGTAAAGTATTTAATTATAACTTGATAAGACAGGATTTCAGGGGACTGAGCAACACATAGCTGTATGTGCATCATAATTTATAGAGAGTGATTAAGAGAATAATGTGACAATAGATTTTATAATTTAACAATTCCAAAATTAACATTTACAAATAAATTACTATTCTGTACTCTAATTAATAGAAGCCAGCCTTTGATCATTTAGAAAGATATTGAAACACTGTGAGGGTTGAAGTAACAGAAATTATGGTTTGAGTCCATCATTTACAGAAAACAAATAGTATTCTGAAGTATATAGTCATAATAGTGAAAATCTGATCTGTTATCTCATGCTATACAAATTTCTCTGTGATTTTTGATTAGCCATATATTTAAATGAATTATTTTATCTGTAAATTGGGAGGTGAGCTAATAATATCTTTCTTTGATTTATTTTATAATGACATGGATAGAATAATATTAAAATAATCACCCACAAAATCTTTGACATATTTTTTTCTGAGAGACTATTTTATGATCATTAAGGATATACTTTTTATTCTTCCAGACTACAGCAAATTTTTCAAAACATTATACGGATTCATGTAGTCTATGTTATGCCTGTGAAATAAACCTAACTAGTTAAAGATACAAAAGTGCTTGTGGTATATTAATAAAATGCTGGTTGACTAACTCACATCAACTGTTTGTCCTTTCTGTGTTGTTCTCTTTTTCTCATGGGTATCTAGGATCACTGTTGGAGCACATGACCCATATAACATCATTTGAACTCTGAGTTGAGACCCCATGTGGAATCTCATAACTGAATGTAGGAGTCATTAAAAATTTGGCAATAGTGCAATATTACAGTATGTGCCAGTCTGCTAACTAATTCAAGTCAGACATGTAAAGAATCTAAGGTGTTTCTGGCAGAGCTTTGTCATATATTTTTGTGTGACTGCACAAGTAACACAGGGCCTGTGCACCTTGCTGTGTGCATAGGGACACCACTGAGCATAAAAACTAACTTGCCTGAAAGAACTTGGTTCATATCTGAAACAAAACATGATAAGGTGATGAATTATGATGGTTCCACTGCACACAAAATTCCTTGCTCAAAAAGAAACAGTGACCTAATTATTGAAATTGAAGACTTATTATTTTCCTTCTTATAAGTATCAAATTTGTATATGTTTGTATTATTTTAAAATATTTTGGTTTTAAAATATTTCTTTTTACATTTCTGGAGTATGTTTTATAGGTCTCTGTTGAATTAATTTTGGCTTGGCACTAGAATATAGACATGGATAATTCTGCCAATTTGTGCTAGACACTCAAATGAAGCAGCATCCTCAACATTGCTGATTATGAAATCAAACTATAGACAAATCTGAAAAACACTTAGAATGTTTCATCTTGAGATATCAAATATGCAGCCAAGGTTTAATTATCTATATGAAAATACATGCATGAATGTCCTTATCATTAGTATCATAAATATCTTGAATCTTACAAAACGGTAAAATTATATACACATCAAATAACTGTCTAAAAATAAATTTTGTTATGATTTATTGTCATATAACAGTATATATATATATATATATATATATATATATATATATATATGACAGCAAACCATAACAAAACACACACACACACACACAGACACACACACATACACACATACATGATCTTGTAAAAATGGCAGATATTGTAGTTGTCATCCCTCATTAAAATCTTCTTCACTATTTATATAATAAATAGTACAGGAAAACACAACCAATCAAAATGCAGAGTTGAGAAGCCCAGGCCCAGCTGGTATATCTTCAGCACAACTCCTGCACCCAGAACTCAGGGGAGAAGGGATGGGAATATTATAAAAGCCAGAGACCAGAAGTTTTATGTAAAAGTCTGTCTCCTAGAAATGTCAGAAGCTGTACTCATAAAGACTCAACAACATGGCTGCTAAATATGAGCTGAACAAGATGGAAACTGATAGACATGTTAATGTGGAAGTTGGAGAAACTCACAAGGCCTCAATTTTACACTTAAAATTGATACTGGGTTCATGGAACAGTCTTTGAACTTGTATCAGGCAGATGCATACATGGTATTTGTAAATATAATTACAGAAAGTGCTTGAGTACACATATTTAATAATAACATACAAATGTGTGCATAATATATATGTAATATAAATATATGACATTCAAACTAACGTATGCATAGACATATAACACATTATCGTTGTATATGTGTATATATACATAGTCCTTATAGAAAAATTTTTTGTTTCTCTTATATAATAATTTGACTTGTGGTGTCTACTATGCACATAGATTCAAATGTTATAAACAATTTAATATTCAAATATCCACATCTTTAAAATGGAAGAAAAATATTTTAAAGTGGCTTTTGCTGTAGATTGGAGTACATTGAGATCTTGACTTGGGACTCTCATAGGCTTCAAGGCTGACAGATTAATCAAGAATCCAATAATCTCTGCTGGCCCAGCCTTTGTTTCTGCTTCTTATTGCATACCAACTTCATTTTTAAAAAAATGCTTTAATGTTTTCATGCCCAACCTGAAAGACCCACAATGTGAGGACTCCTCCATGTTCTGATTCAGGAGAGGCGACACCACAAATCACTCATGAGAAATGGTATTGATGCAAATTGCAAGAGGACTTTTATTTCAAGAGAGCTCTTGGGCCCACAGTCATGCACCATGCAGGAGTAGAGGACCTTGGCAAGCCGAGTAGCTGGAAGAGGTGGTATTTAAAGGAAAAAACCACAACTCAAGGGGGTGGGAAGGGCATTGTTGGAAAATATCAAAAATACCAGTTAAGAGTCAAGAGGAAGTGCAAAGACACAAGAGTAACAAGGAATACCTGGTAATTGTGTGGGTTATTTCTCAAGACAGTTTTCCATGAGCCTCTAACAATAGCACATTTGCAAAGCGGGTTCCATGAATAGTTAGGGTGATCCTTTTTCAACAAACACTCCCTGAACCCAGGAAGTGGGTGGGTAGAGGAATGTCACTATCTGTTTTATGATTAGCATGCCTTGGAGCATTGAGTCACAGAGGTCACATTCTCAAGCCTGGGCCTAAAGGTGTAGTTTTGTTTGTTTGTTTGTTTGTTGTTTTATGTTATACTTTTTCAAACCTAACTCAAGTATGTTCAGATTCTCCCCTGGTAATGAGTCCAGATAAAAATGATATTTTTCTCAATTGCTATCTTAAATTTCTGGCGGTGTGACAGGGATGGCTTATTTGAGGTACAAGTTGCTCTCCTAACTCAGTGTATGCTGAGTGGTCATACACAGCATGATGACTCCCACAACAAGAGATCATTGTAAGTTGAACAGACATACCAAAAACGATTTTTGGTTATAGTTCAGGCTGGGTACACAAAGCTCAACTCTCATAACTTACACACACAAAGTATAGAAAGCATGCGGTCCATGGTAAATGGGTCTATTTATTTATTTATTTTTGTATTCAGTATGTGATCTTACATTTTTTGTTTTATAAGAGATAAAGTAAATGAATGTTGTGATAAATATTAGATTTAGTGAAAAGGAAATATCCTCTGAGACTAGGAGTAGTAATCACTATGCAAGATAAAGAAACACAAGACTTGGGAAGTGCTTTTCCACCATAAAAGCTGAATAAATAGAGATAAATCTAGGAGACAGAGGAATGTAAAGGATCAAAAGACCTGAGCAATATGTCACTCTCAGCATTAGCCAATGGCATTTTTCAGGTTTAAATTTTAATGCCCAACTGGCAGAGATGTTGGGATTACATTTAATTCAAATGCCATTTATATTTCCTGTTTTCTAAACAGAATTCTTTGGGGAATATGACTGAACAAATGTTTAGGGGATGGAAGCCTTCTCAAATAAATTAGCACAGGATTCTCATTTCAAGATGCAACACTAACAATAACCTAGGTGATGTGGATGTTTCTATATTTCTGTGAATCCTTTTTTTTGCAAATGCCCACCAGGGATCAAAACTCACATGCCTAAGAAAAAGCAGTTAGAGTCAACATAGAGCACACAGATTCATTGCTAAGCATTTCACACTATTGGGTCCAATGAAGAATTCAGAGTGCTAGGGAGTTTGATCAGAAGAATTATGAATTTGTTATTCATAGATACAAACTAAAAAAAGAGAAGGAAACAACAAAACAAAACAAAACAAGAACAAAAACAACACAAACAACCAAAGTGTGAAGAGTTGTTATCAGAAGGTTTGTTGCCGAGATCATTGAATGTCTCCCATGTCACTAAGCATTGTATATGTAAGAGTATCTATATAGGACTTCCTTTGAAATGAAGCAAGGAAGTATGGTATAGAAAAACAGTAAGATACAAGAAAGTTAAAGGGTAAAATAATAGTGTTTTAGAAATTACCTCAAGAAATTGACAGGTCATATACCAACAGTCAATACTCCACGCCACTAGGTATATTACAAAAATTTTCAGAATCACAATTAACATATTTATACTAATCTTACAGATTCACATAATATTCATTATAAGGCAGAACTCCTGACTTGTCATTGAAGATATGTGGATAATGCCAGTATATTTTATTCCTTTGGTGTAGAAAGCATGGCATGTACCTATTTTGAGCCTAAACTAATAGGCATATATGATAAGAACTTAAGTGGCTTAAGATTCACATATAAACAGTATATAATATATAATTTGATCATTTAGAAATGAAAGCTTTTATGTTCTATTCAGAAATTTAAAGCACAGTTAGAAGGATAGTGTAAACACTCAATTTTTCTGAATAATTGAAAGTTGGTATCTGCATTCTCCATACATTTTAATTTTCTACATACAAAGAGCTCAATGCAACTGTAGTGCAGGTATATAGTCAGATGTTCAAGCAGTAAAGTGCCTTCCTCCTCCTCAGGCCACATTTTGGTGTTACTAAGTCCAAATGTCTTTGTTTCAACTGCAAAATGATTCACATAGGGTCATTTGCATGAATTCTTCTGTTGCTGTCATAATTTTAAGGTTTTCTAGTTTAACTTCTATTTCACCACTCAATTTTGTAGGATGATCACAGACAAGATCTCATATTCTTATTGCATCAGAAAGAGCAGCCCATGTTTTGAACTAATGAATAACTCAGATTAGGGAAATAAAACTGCCTTTTCTTAAGACTTTCAATTGATTGTATTTCATTGATATATAGCTTTGCATTTTATTTATCAGGTTATAATATGTCACTATTTTAACATTTTATCTCATTATTCCTGTTAAGTTTTTCTTAGGCAATGTTCCAATGAATATTGAATTAGAGAATACCCAAAAAATTCAGTAGATTTCTCTGAGTTTCTGGTTTCAACATGTTAATCTAATTATTAATAGTCTTGCTTTAATACACACTTATGCTTAAGGAAAAACTACATTTATATATATTGTTGACATTAACATTGATTTCATTGTTTTTCTTTCTATGTGATGTGTGAGCACAAGGTGTATTGTGGGAGTGGTTGAGGACAGATGGGTGAGTGGGTGTGCTCATCTGTGAGTATGCAGGCCAGAGCTTATATTTATTACATTTATGTACACATTTATGTTTAAGGAAAACCTGTTTTTATCTCTATTGATGACCCATTAACATTGATTTAATTGATTTTCTCTTTGGGTAATGTGTGAATAGATGGTGTATTGTATGTGTGTGTGTGTTGGGGGAGTTGAGGATAGATGGGTGAGTGGGTGTATGCATCTGTGAGTGTGTTTGTCTGCAGGCCATAGGTGTGCAGATCATAGGTGTGCTCATTTGTGTGTGTGTGTGTGTGTGTGTGTGTGTGTGTGTGTGTATGTGTGTGTGTGTGCTTAGTGTGAAGGCCAGAGCTTGATATCAACTGTCATCCTATATCACTGTCCATTATATTTATGAAACAAGGTTTCTCTCTGATCCTGAAACTTGCTGTTTTAATAGACTGGTTGCAACTTTCTTCTCTCTGACTCTTATGTGGTTATTGTAGACACAAACTCAGGTTCTCATTCTTCCTCGGCAAAAACACTTGTTCACAGGATCATCTCCACAGATTCCCAGTATGTTGATTAACTTTGAATTTACCACCAGCAGATCCTCAAACTCATGGCTGATCAAAGCTTATATGATTCTCACTTAAACATAAGGAACATCACAACTTTCTTTTACCCAGGAATACTATTCTTCATTTAAGCTTGCATTTCTTTTTTTTTACACTCCAGATTTTATTTTCCTGCTCTGTCCACCCTTCTACTGTTACATATCCCATACCTCCTCCCTACCCCTGTTTCCACATGGATGTGGATGTCCCTGTCTCCTACCCCACCTGACCTCTAAACTCCCTGAGGCCTCCAGTCTCTTGAGGGTTAGGTGCCTTATCTCTGAATGAACACAGACCCTGCAGTCCTCTACTGTATGTGTTGGGGGCCTCATATCAGCTGGTGTATGCTGATTTTTTGGTGGCCCAGTGTTTGAGGGATCTCGGGGTCCATATTAATTGAGACTGCTGGTCCTCTTACAGGGTTGCCCTCCTACTCAGCTTCTTTCAGCCTTTTCCTAATTCAGGCACAGGGATCAGCAGCTTCTGTCCATTGGTTGGGTGCAAATATCTGCACTTGACTCTTTCAGCTGTTTGTTGGGTCTTCCAGAGTGCAGGCATGCTAGCCCTCCCCCCCCCACTTTTTTTTGAGACAGGGTTTCTCTGTATAGCCCGGGCTATCCTGGAACTCACTTTGTAGACCAGGCTGGCCTCGAACTCAGAAATCCACCTGCCTCTACCTCCCGAGTGCTGGGATTAAAGGCGTGCGCCACCACGCCTGGCTGTTTTTGTGAGTGGTCCATAGCCTCAGTAATAGTGTCAGGCCTTGGCGCTTCCCTTTGGGCTGGATCCCACTTTGGACCTGCCACTAGACCTTCTTTTCCTCCAGCTCCTCTCACCTCCAACAGGAAGACAGGGTATCAAATGAGGGAGGGGGTTGCTATCCCAGAGCAAAAACTCTGACCCATAATTGTATTTCATTTAAACAATACTTGCAGCAACAGAAATGTGAAAATCACAGCAGAAAAAAAGAAAGAAAAAAAGACAAAGAAAAGGAGGAAAGAAACCGTTAACAATATACCTTTTTACAGTCCGAGAATGTTGTATACAGAAGTGCTTTACAGTGCTAGTTCTTACGTGGGAGCATATATCTATTATGCAACTCAAATATTTCCTGATGTGCTTATATCTGCTATTGAACAAAAATGGTTAACTTTGGAGGGACAAGTAAAATAGCATGAATAGGAAAACTCAGACATATGAAAACTGAAGCAATTATGATTAGCTGCATTTGAATATCCAAAATAGAATATCCAGTTATTGGAGTATACTTAAGGGGGTTTCAAAGTCTCTTTACCACACTCTCTTCATTCTTTAAGCTGATTTTTCATTTCTGGAATAAAGATATTCCAAATATCCATTATGTACTCTGATTGTAGAACTTTTTCTATATGTGACATACATTATTGTTATTTATATCTATCAGCCATAATTAAGTCACATAGAAATTAGGGTGTATTTCAGGTCATCAGATGACAAACTAAATATCTATTCCTGTAGAAAAACTAGAGAAAACAGGCAGGGTTGCTCACTGGAAATGATTTTAATTGAGGTAGAAGAAAGGAATAGATCATTTAAACCTTATGAGATTCATTGATTCTTTAGTTGTCTCTATGTCTGACTTACGTAAATCTAGCTATACTGCTTTAATTGTCATAGTTGTTTCATAAATGTGCTGGTCATGAAGTTAGGTCCTCTAAAGAGGCAAGTCTATATTCAAATTCTGTTCCCACTGTCTGTCCATATTGCTACTTGTATGACTTATGTAACCTTGCTGAAAGGGAGTCCTGTCATATGTGATGGTGCATATGAAGTCTACAGTCTGGTAGCTAGAAGAAATGCTCTGAAATTCACATTAACTGTGCTTATGGAATTGACACCAACTCCTACACAGTAAGTGAAATTTAAATATTTATTTGATTAGACAAAGGGCTTCACTGTTGTTTGCAGATGAGACAAAGCCTGAAGGGACAAGAGCTCTGTGGCTATTTAACTAGAAATATTATGAAAAATTAACTTCACAGCTCAGGAACTCGCCCTTACGATCAACATATTTCACACCACCTTCACTGCAGAGCCACTGACCTCCGAGTGTGTGATTATTACCAGACTCTCTTTTCCAGTTAGGCTATTTCACACTGTGATGAAGCTGTGGGCAGGAGAGTAATGCATAATTTCAAGGAATTTTAGATGAGAAAAAGGAACATCATGTTCACATCATGGACCAGTGATCAGACAGTTACTTATGTTCTTGGCCCAATGCACATGCTCTAGCTCATATCTAGCAGATCTTCCATCCCAAGCAATGCAGTCACCTTCTGTGTGCATGGAGTTAACAGGTACCACTGAATTCATCAGCAGTTGAGGTGAGAGAGAAATATGACAGGCTTTGCCCCATCCCATTTCCTTTGAGGATGTTTAAAACTCCACAAGACAAACTTGAGTAGATGAAAATAATTCAGATGTCCCGTTAATAGTCTTCTGGGCTAGATCATAGACAGCTTTAGCTTTACCCCAGTTTGTTTTGGGGGACCAAAGTGTCTTCTTTAGGGAACCTTTGATGCCGGCTATCAGCCTGTTAGATTGGGACAGCAAACCAGTAATGTTTGACAGGATCTGCAAATGAATGGGGAGGCATCAAACACAGCATGACTAAACACTCCAAGAAGAAAAAGAGAACAAACCATTGTAAAATAAGAGCTGTATGCAAGACTAAAAAAGTAGGGAAAAGATACTAGAATATAAACACAGTGTTTATTATAGAAGTTAGGCCCTGGTTCTTCCTCCCAGTCCCATGGTCCCAGAAATAAGACTCAAAATATATTTACAAATACCTTGGTCAAATAGCTAGGTACATCTCTGAATAGAAATAATTTAAACATTTTTCTAGTTTATACTGTGTCACATGTCTGGTTACCTGTGCTCAGGTACCATGTGTCTGGCTTGTCACATCTTCCCAGTGATTCTCAATTCCTTCTCTCCCAGAATTCTCTCTCCTCCTGATTTTCCACTTTCTATTTCCTGCCTAAGCTATAGGCCATACATTTATTTATTTATTTATTTATTTATTTATTTATTTATTTATTTTTAGATAATTTCTTCATTTACATTTCAAGTGTTATCCCATAAGTCCCCTATAGCCTCCCCCCACCCTGCTCCCCTACCCACCCACTCCCACTACTTGGCCCTGGTATTCCCCTGTATTGGAGCATATAAACATTGTTAGACCAAGAGGCCATATACTTTTTAATTGACAGGTAAGGCATCCATACAATTCACAAGATGTTCTCTCTACAGTTTATAAACATGTTCTAATTTAATTCTAGGGTAAATAGTTTTCCATGGGAAGATTCGAAGTGCTAGCTTAAAAGAATTAAGTTGTATCTTGGGTATTCCAAATACAATTCACAGACCACATGAAGCTCAAAAAGGAGGAAGACAGAAATGTGGATACTTCTGTCCTTCTTAGAAGGAGAATCAAAACTCCCATGGGAGGAGATACAGAGACAAAATGTGGAACAGAAACTGAAGCAAAGACCATCCAGTGACTGTCTAACCTGGGAATCTATTTCATATACAGTTACCAAACCCAGATCCCATTGTAGGTGCCAACAAGTGCTTCCTAACAGGAACCTGATATAGCTGTCTCCTGAGAAGCTTGGCCAGTGCCTAACAAATACAGAAGTGTACGCTCGTAGCCATACATTGGACTGAGCACAGGGTCCCCAATGGAGGAGCTAGAGAAAGTACCCAAGGACCTGAAGGGGTTTGCAGCCCCCTAGGAGGAACAACAATATGAACTAACAAGTACACATAGAGCTCCCAGGGACTAAGCCACCAACCAAAGAGTATACATGGAGGGAATCATGGCTCCAGCCACATATGTAGCAGAGGATGGCCTTGTGGGACATCAATGAGAGGTGAGGCCTTTGGTCCTGCGAAGGCTTTATGCCCCAGAGTAGGGGAATGCCAGGACAGGGAAGCGGGAGAGGGTTAGTGAGCACAGGGAGGGGGGCGGGTTTCAGGGTGGAAGGAATGAGGAAAGAGGATAACATTTGAAATGTAAATAAAGAAAATATCTAATAGATAGGAAAAATTAAATTGATGTAATTTAGATTATATATTATGTGAAGCTCTTTTTGTTGCCTTAAAACTATTTTGTTATATAATTTTGTTTCAAATGAGATTTTTGTAACCCATTATATTATACACTAAAAAAAATCACTTGGTTTTAGTCTTTGCTATTCACTTGTGAGTGGGATTGTTTTAAGTATGCCATAGTTGTTGATGTTAAATAGGTTGACTTTGTACCTGCCATGCCAATGTCTATAGGAAGTGTTTAGTTGTCAAGTCATGGAAGGCTTTTCCTACTCATATGCATAAATGGATCCTAGAAATTAAAGTAAAATGGAGTGAAATATTTTATGTGTGTGTGCATATAATGTGTGTGCATGTGTGCATGTTTATGCGCATGTTTATGTGAGTGTGTGTGTGTGTGTGTGTGTGTGTGTGTGTGTGTGTGTATTCCAAGGAGCACAGGCTGGGGTTAGAGGTTAAGCTCAAGTATTAGTTCTCAGTTCTCATTTTCTATTTTGATTGAAGCAATGTCTTTTGTTCAGACCTGAGCATACCAAGGTAGCTGGCTTATGAGCTTAGAGATTCTTCTGGTTTTCCACTGTTCTGTCTGGTTAGTTTTTGTCAATTTGACTGAAAACTAGGAAGAGTAAAACTCAACTGAGGAATTGCCTCCATTATGTTGCTCTGTCTGCAAGTCTCCGGGAGCATTTTTATGATTTTTGATTGATGTAGGACGTCCCAGACAACTGTGGGAAGAACCCATTCATACCTAGGATAGTGGGCTTGGGATATATAAGACAGATGGCTGAGGAAGTCAGAGGAAGCAAGACAGTAAACAATGTTCCCAGTGGTCTCTACCTCAAATTTTCCAGTGTTTTTCCATCATCTCTGCTTCAGTTTCTGTCTCCAAGTTCTCTACTACTCCTAGCATGGCTTCCCTGTGTGATGGACGATGAAACAGAAGTTTAAGAGGAAATAAACTTTTCTTCTCCAAGTTGCTTTTTGTCAGTGTTTTATCATAACAACAGAAAGCAAAGTAGAGTAGCCATCCACCTCTCCTTAGGAGCTCTGAGACCATGGATAAATACTACTCTAACCTGTTGTGGGTATATTCTGGCCATCCAATCTCTGACACTTATCCACTGAAACCTTCCCTCATTCTGAGGGAAATGTGGTTTTTTTTCTCATTAATTGGTAGATATTGTGTGTGTGTGTGTGTGTGTGTGTGTGTGTGTGTGAGTGCACTTGTGCCATAGCACATGTATGGCCGTCAGAGGACAACTTTCAAGTATCAGTTCTCTGTTTCCGTCGTGGATTATGGGAGTAAAATTCAAGTTATTAGTCTTTGTAACAAGCACATTTGCCTTCTCTTCCATCTCCCTGGACCATGAAGGATGCATTTTTAAGAGATGAAGGCTTGACTCCTTGGGAGTCAATACATGAAATGAAAACATTATAAAGTCTGTTATGATAATCTGTTAAGGGTAGGAAAGGGTACACTATAGCATTTCCTAGATCACCATCAATACTAGAAAAAGCCCTCAGCTTGGAAATATGCTGTGGGAATTAAATTCTTTACTTCCAGACATTCAGCCTTCTCAGATCATTCAACAACAGAGATCTGCTGAATAGTGCACATGGTTTTAATTTCAGTAATTGCAGAGATTTTAGGAGAAAGAGAATCAGAAATAGTACTTAATAGTAGTATAGTCAGAGCTTCAAATACAAAATGAGCATAGAGAAAGAAATGAAGCCCTAACATTCTCTAAATCAGTGCTTCCCACACTAATCACCTGTCTATGTTTTGAGCTATTTCTGCATCAACCATGGGACATTAAGAATAACTGCCCATCATACAGAGCAGAGCACCAGAGGGCTAGAAGTACAAATGTCTAAGAACATTTTCTGTAAGGAAACAAAAGGCACAGTACAGTCTGTCAAAAGGTAAGAGTGGGTTGCAGAAGCAGAAGACTCAGTATTGAATATCAGACACAATAGTGTCTCTTTTTTATCATTAATAAAGCCATGTTAGTGGTTTTATAGATCCTGAATCACAGAAAAACAACACCATTCTATAAATCCTTACAAAATCCTCTAAACACAGAGGTCTAGAAAACACTAATGAACACATTCTTGATATTTTATATGGCAAAACTTTGAAATATCTTAAAAGTCTCAACTGTTTTTACTAATATTTATTGTTTCCATGTACAACTACAACTTTGAACCCCTGGGAAGAATATTTTTGGTCATATCAAATATCACCAGCCTTATTTCTCCTCCCTTAAAGCATTTCCAAATCTGTACTGAAGCTATGTTCAAGAGTTAGATCAGATTGTAAACCTTATTCATCTTGCTCCAAGCATTTGGTGAATCACTTTAAAAAAATACAATTTTCAATTCTCAAATGGGGCAATTTTAGCTGTATTCTGTGTCTGTTTGGTTTATTAAATAAGATGATTTATGCAACATATCTGGTATAAAATAAATAACACAGTAAATAGGTAGTTATTAGTCCATCAGTTTACCCAGGGAATTACAACACAGCACATTTCCAGTAATCTATCAGATCTACAATATTCCCATAGAAATAGAAAATGTAGAAGCATGCTTACAACTTCCATCAATAAAGTAAATATTGAATATTCTAATGCAAAATTATTTTATTATTTTTATCCTGTGTGTATATAAACAAGAGTTGGAACTAAAAGCCGCGGAAGGAAAATGGACACAGATTTTGGTTTTCCCACAAAGGATAAAACTTTAAGAATGAATGTAACTGGTCTAAACTAAATCATAAATAAATTTTCTTAGAAAAATAAGAAGAGCAACACTATGTGGATTCCATTATGGAAGGCAGTAAGACAAGAAAGCTATAGAAATGGTGTGGCCATTGATGTGCTGGAGAAGGGAATTCCAAATATGATTATAATTAAATATTGAGTTCCAATTTCCTAATTATCAAGAGTTGGTGATGGATAAAGAATAGGGTTAACTGTTGTGTTTTTCTCTGAGAAAATTAGTGTTTAAACCTTACTCCCAATATGATGGAATTTGGAGGTGGGGTAGGACCTCTGAAAATAGATAGGTCAGAATGGTAGAGGCTTTAAGATTGAGATTAATTCCCTGATAGTGGTAGATATTAGCTAGTTTGTTCTCTGCTTCTTCTCAGGAATGCATGGAGAAGAAAGTAGCTATCTGCAGGGCAGGAACAAAACCTTTATCAGAGATCAGATATCGCTTTTATCAGATACCTGATTACAGTCTTTCCAGTGGTAAAATTATAAGTGTTTATGATGAAAGCATCACAGTCTAAAGGTCTCTACTCTGCCAGTCTGATGAAACGCAGGCTAGGAAACATCCAGATTACTAAGGTAGCACAGTATTAAAAAATATTAAACAGAATAGTGAATATAAAAGCAAATTTTAGTGGGCTCAAGTTATATTTGATAAAAAGGCCACTTCATTTTCTATATTCATGTCAGTCGAATCCAGAAACCTTCCCATTGTATCCTACTCCCCTTAGGTACACTTCAATGAAATCATTGTTTGAACCTGTGATATGTTCATCTGTTCTTTGTTTGACCTACAAAACATTGTCCTTTGAGTTTTTTTCCATATCATTGATGATTTTCTTAAGAAGGAAAGAAACAAGCTTTAAAAAAAACCTAAGATACACATTATTTATTGCTCTTACTGCAATATTGGATATTTTTGTAAACACCAATGAAAGACCATTCTATTTGTAGCTCAAGGAATTTCTTCAGCCCATTTCATGATTGATATACCTATCTTACTCTTAAGCAGAAATATTTTAAATATAAAATATTAATAGTATTTCTACCTGGTATGTAGTTTCTCAAGCACTCATTGCACTTAAATTGAAGTAGAGATTTTATGTCAACATGAAGTAGCATTAGAATTCTGAAAAGTTAATGGATTTGGCTACCACAAGTCATCGCCTTCCTAAGTTAAGCTGAGACTTCTGGGAATAAGCATGTTATGAATATAACCTAGCACTGCATAATATTTTCTACAGATTGTCATTATAAGAAGTCAGAGGCTTGATTATAGTCTAAATTTTACAGTCTAGAATTGTTAATATCATTTTGTATTTTCAACCCCTTCTAATAATATCATATTGAACTGCTTCATCCAAATGCATGCATTGGTTTAATAATTGAAAACTCATGGAAAGAATGATCATATTAAACCCCTAATTTCTACCAAGCAAAAGTTAATAGGGAATATGAAGTGCAAAGAGAGGCACCAGGTGGTTCATAGGACCTTCAGGTAAAACAAATGAGATTTTATTAGGCTGACAGATAGAATTTTTGCCTATGTGTCAAGGGATAAGAGGGGTGTTGATTTGAGTGGCTTATTAACCAGGCGTGTTTAGCTCAGCAATATTACTCATCACTGGGCTTTTAAATCTGCCAAGAGATGGGGACCATTTGCACTTATGAACTGTGTATAATTATGGTGATTCAGATTTTGCCTGATAATGAATCTTCTATCACAGCGTGTGCCCTCGGTCCTTTGTTTTCTGTTCTTCTAAGTGAAAAGAGAGCAAAGAGAATTCTCCTTTGACCCTGGCTTGAGTGGAATATGGATGTCTGTAAGAATATGTGGTATGTACCTCTATAAAAAATTATACTTGCTTTTTTCTTTCTGTCTTCTGTTTTGGTTTCAGAGAGGGCATAGAATGTGTGTGTGCGAAGACAAAGGAATGAACAACATTCATCTTTCATAGTTATTTCATAGTAACAGGTAGAGAATACTAGAAAAGAATCTTTATGTGGCCTTAACAAGCTGGGACTTCCTAGGTAGATAGAAAGTGGGCTGTGCTTGGCTCCTCTTTCTCTCATCCCTATTCAGCTGCAGCCTTTCCATTATTGTCTACTGTGGTCCGAGCTCTGTGTTTACTTGTAGCTACTCCACAAGTATATGGCCTTGTGTTCTTAATGAGTTCAGCTCCTATTCTTACAGCTGGGATAACTCCATTCCTAAAAAGACCATGAAACGTTCAAAACTGCAACTGAGCACAGTAATTTGTAACACTGTCTCTACCTTGACAAGCAATCTGGTTCCTTTTGTATTTCCTAGCCATCCTCCTTTTTCCTAAGGCTGTGTTAACCTCTGCTGGCACAGTCAGGGTTATGAGAGCTAATGGTATTTTTGCCTCCTAGGACTGTCTATAATGAGAAAGAAACTCTATTCAAAGGAATGAATCTTTACTATTTTATCTTTCAGAGACCATGCTAGACAAGGTGGTGAAACTTTTCAGTGTAAGGATTTGGAAACTGGTTCTTGCCCTAGTGCTGTCATTACCTTCCATGAGAACATGGTTTCCCACCTAACTTTGCTGTGTGGTCTTTTCTTAACAATCTAATAGGGAGAGAGGATGGTAGTGTAGTGGTGTAGGGGACTGAATAACTTATTCTGATGTTATATTTGGAAAGAGTAAATTAGGCAGGTTCAGATTAGTTTGATCCAATTTTCACTTAGAGTAAAGGTACCTTCCACAAAACATGATTTTACCTGACAAATGAGTATCCATGTCCTAGTTTCCTGGCTCTGGAAGAGCAATTCTCTCTATTGCCTGCATTATCAACATGACAATGATGTCTCTCTTAAGCTTCCTTCTTCAAACTTGCCTTTCCATGATAGAAAGATGCATTTCTGTCTACAGTAAATCAAGTTCATAAGTGAAGAATATCTCATTAAACTTTTTGGCTTGCTTTGTCTTTTATCACAAGTATTTAGTGAATATTTAGTCAGACAGTCTCAACTATATTTCTGTTTGTTACATGAATTGCTTTCTTCTTCAACTTTCATATTTTTCTTTTGGAATATGTTTCAAAAATATTATGGAAAAGAGACAAGGGGTAGGTCTCATTGATTCCCGCATATACTTTTGGTAATGTATTATCTCATAATAAAATGATGTGTGTGTGTGGATGTGTGTGTGTGTGTGTGTGTGTGTGTGTGTATGTGTGTATGTGTGTGTAAAAAGAGAAAATAATTCTAATATTGATAGTGGTCTTAAGAGAGTTATAGAAAGATGATTTTAAGAGACTTTAAAGAAGAGGTTTTTATCTTATATATGATCTAAAAAGATACAAGAAGCAGAATTTTCATTTGGTAGCTAGAATTCTAGAATAGTTTTAATAAATGATAATACCAAACTAAAAAATTGTAACATCTTATAATATGTATCAATTTCTACCCAGTAAAAGCACTTTGTAAAAGATTGCATGAAATGGGAATGGCATACACCTTTAATCTCAGATGTCTTAAACTGAGGTAGGCAGATTTCTATGTGTTTGAAATTAATCTCGTCTATATACTGAGTTCCAGGCTATCTAGGGCTGCAGGGTGAGAATCTTTAAAAAAACATACAAACAAAACAACCAAAATGCAAAAAAAAACCAAACAAATAACAAACAACCCCAAATCAATCAACAAAAACCACCATCACCACCACCAACAAAAATACAAAGAGAAAAATAAAACAAGGAAGCAACATCAACAAAATTATAGCATCATAGTGAAGCCCTACTCATGAGTTATACAGTTGATGGAGTCAGGCAATAATAAGTTTTCACAATAAGGTAGTAGATTCATGCCTTTCATCCTGCATGTTCTCAATTGTTTTCTCTTTCTGCCTCATTCACATAAGTCAATCATGGAGAACCTTATGCGTGCAAAGAACTCAGATCTCCAATTTACAGTGCAGAACATATTTGCTGTTAACTCAGCTTATGTACAGCTTGTAACATTACTATTTTGCCCCAAATGTGGCTGTTATATATATATTATGTCCCTGGGTCTAGCTATTATTTATTCTTCTCATACAAGACTAGATTAGAATGTATTAATTTTGTAGTAGTTAATTCTATGTAGAATGTTTTAGTTAACTTTTTAATTGCTGTGATAAAGCACCATAACAAAGAATAATAGAATAACAGAATAATAGAACAATGAGTTTGTTGGGAACTTACAGTTTCAGAAGGTGAGTCCATGATCACCATGGCAGGGAGCAAGCATGGCAGGCAGGCATGTATGATTTGGAAGAGTAGCTGAAAAATTACATCCTGACCCATATACACAAGGTACACAGAGAGGAATGCACACACACACACATGCACATGTACACACATGTGTACACATGCACATAGGCACACATGAACATGCACACTCACTCACAGGGTGGGGGCAAGAGAGTGAGCTATTCGAGTCTGGCATTTAGAACCCAAAAGATCACCCCAAGTGTTACAACTCCTCCAACATGGCCACACCTCTTATTCCTTCCCAAACATTTCCATCAGTTGGGGACTAAATATTCAAATATGTGAGCCTATGGGGCCATTCTCATTCAAACTATCACAGATACTATTGACAAACCACATTTTATTTATATTTAAAGCAGTCAATATACTTTTCTCATAGACACCATGTAGGTTCTGATGAGGAAAGAGCCAGTCTTTAGAAAAGTTACTTTGGCATAACTTTGGCATATGTTAATACAATACTAAAGCTCACTGGGGTGGATTCACTGCCACCAAAATATATGCAGCTGCTAGTAAGTCAAGTCTACACAATATAGTTTTTCATTTGGATAAAATTATACAACCTCATATTCTGTCTCTTCCTACTCACCCTAAAATTCAGTTTTATGGAGCTATACAATTCCAGTGAAGTAAGAAGCTGTTCAAAGATTTCTGTCCATTCTTAAATATATCAGAAAATGTCATGGCCTCTGATATTTAGCTTTAGAATCTTTTACATTTCATAAAGGAAATTTCTATGCATAAATGAATTAAATATATTTGAAAAAAACATTTGGAAGGAAATCCTAGATTTTAGGCACTGTCACTTATTTATAGTGAGGAGAAAGAAGATATGTTTAGCTGAAAACATTTAGTGACAATGTTGTGATAGGAATTAAAACATTTTAAATTGATGTATGTATAGGGAAAAAATTTGTTACAAAATATTTAGAGCTTTGTTTGCAAAAATGATGACGAGGAGATATTTTTATTCTTTGTGTTTCACTAATGGATACAGGAATGCTGATCTGTCAATGTCACTGTGTGGGTTAATGTCATATTAGGACACTAGAGTGGTATTCCATCTTAGAAAACAGCTCATTACAGTCCACAACACAAAGTGTATTTAATAAGAGAATGAGATTACCTCTAGAATAAACACTGTAACTGTAAGCCATGTTCTTTATATTGGCTCCAGTACAGTTTCTGAAGCTTTCATTTTCAATAAATCCCACCATAGTAATTTTCTTTTTAAATTTTGCCCTCTTTTATATCCATTCCTCGGTTTCTTTGTCATCTTTTCTGATACTTGATGATTTCCTACTATGTCTAGAGAAATCATGTACCTTCAAAACAGTTAACTCTAATTTTGTCTTAGTCAAGTTTAGTAAAGCAAAATTTATTTCATTTAAAAAATATGTCTGCTTTCTTATATGAAAGAAGAGGCAATATATATTCTCCAAGTTAGAATTAACTGAGAAAATGTATGTAGACTATCTACCAGAAAGTCATGGCATAGTCTAACAGATAAAACACTTGACACATTTTCTTCCCCTTTCTTTTTTTTCAGTCATTGTTGTTTCCTCTGATAGATGAAAATGATGTCATCAGTAAAGCGTTAGGACCTTGTAGCGTAGCCAGTAAACATGTCAAGAGCTATGCAACTATTTGATGTTAGTCTGGGTGTAAGTCAATGTATAGAGCAAGAGTTAAAGTTCAGTCATTCAGCCACATTTCTATAATTCCCAACAGATAATACTTTTATTAAAAGAGGAGACACTCTGAATTAACACTGATAACCAAGCTATTGCTGCATAAAAGAAATTACAACTAAGCAACAATGTCTACCTTCACTGGCAATTTGAAATAGGTAGAATTTCCTTCTCTTATGGATAAGTGTGTTTTCAGAGGTCAGAGTGATAGAGAGGTAGGAGATGTATCTGTAATATATAAAAGTGCACTCATTAGGTTTGATAACTGGAATGAATTGTGCCTATAATTGGTAAAGATTTGGGGTGTGTCTCTGAGTCTGTTTCCAGATTTATTGGCATGTGGGATAGTAAAAGCAGTGAGAAGATACTTACCCTGAATATGGGCATCACCATCTGGTAGGCCAGGGTGCAGATGGAATGCAAAGCAGGAAAGCTTGCCAACGTGAACAGTGGACTCTTCTCATAAGGAGAGCTTTCCGAGTATGAACATTGGTCTCTTCTGAGGATGGTGTACTTCTATCCCCTTTGTCATCACTCACAGAAAGAAGAATCCTCATTCTTCAGCTTTTAAATGTGACCTATTATCCATGACTCTCTAGTAAACATCTTGATCTTCAGCCTCCCACTAGATGCAATACTAGTGATACTATTCTGAGGCTTCCAGCGTTGTGAACTGAGAAGCGATGATCCTCTTGGGTCCACAGCTTCCAGGTGAACACTTTGACACCGTCCAGACCATAATTCTATAAACTACAAACCACTGCAATTACTCTTGTAATTATGTATAGTGTTCATTTTTCCCTGGAGAATTATGACTAATATATCTATCATCATTCATTTTTTTATTAAAAAGTTGGAAAATCTAATGACATAAATTCTAGGTCTACATATTCTTTGTAACTTTATTCTTAGAATCTAAAGAGCCCAGGAACATGTTGCCATTGAAAACTGATAACAATCAAATTTACAATGAAGGATCTGGACATTAAGTTAAATCAGATGAAACCTGGTATCCATAATTCTGATAACGCTCTTTGAAATGCAGATTCTTTAGGCGTGCTTTGGAAATTGTGATTCTGTATTTGAAACACAGTCAGGAGTTCTGGATTTCAGTGTGTCTTAAGCAATCCTATATAAGTCATCTCTGGATTTTACTGAAAATGTTTGCCTTATACCCTGCTTTATAAATAACTTCTACAGCTGCTTCTTGGGGCTGCTAAGCAATGGAGATTAGTGGGATAGTTGTAATGTCTGGAGCTGAGAGAAAGGAATCCAATTAAGAAATGTAAATTCTTCTTCATGCTGAGAGAATACAAAGCAATAAAAGTATGAATTCTGTTATGTTGCAGGGGAGCTTCTGGGAGTCCATAAAGGGTGAGTGATCCTTCCTGAGCAGCTGGACTGTCATCATCATCACTGGCTTTTATGGTACCAGATGAGGCACTTTCCTGGAAGAAATCTCTTCAGTGTTTTTGATTCAGGCTGTGAATATCTTCTTTTAATGTTTGCAATTCATAATTAACTATTTAGAATAGGGGGAGTGTTAAAATATAAAATGAATGCAGTCCTTCCTGGGGATGATTATCTGATTTCTAATTGTTCCTTACAATACAGCTGTGCAAAATTTTTTTTTTTAAAAGAATCCTGGTGGTTGAGGGTAACGGAGAGATTTTTTTTTTTCCAGTGATCTGGGTAGAAGCTAGTGAGTGCTTTACAAAGGGCTATTACTTCTAGTCATTGCGTGATCCATCACGGTTTTGTGACTTGAGTAACAGTGCAAAGCTTGAGCCATCGTCTGCTACTGAAAAAGAAAAGGCAAATGAAGGATGTAAAAGTGAGTGGGATTTTGGCATGAGGTATTTTGTTGCTTTCATAAGCTAGTGGAGGCAGAGAACTAAGAGTAACTTCTTTCTTTCTTGTTTGTTTTTGTTTTAATGATTAGAAATATTATTTTCATTTTTTTTTCTGCCTGGGAGGATTCTCTATAGATTTGCTCAAATAGTATTTACCACTTCAAATACCAGCTCCATATTTTTCTACTGCAGGAAGTGAAATTGTTCACTTTTCAAGGGCCTGCCTGGCTATGTTTCCTTCCCTTCCTCATCTTCCAGTATTTGTAAATTCTGTCTCTCCTCAGTAATTCTACGTCTGATTGCTTGTAGAAGCAAATCTAATTTTTGAAGAACATACCTATACGACAGCATGCCTGTCCACTCTGTCAATTTTTTCAATACATTCTACAGTGTTGATTTAAAGACTGCTATTTATGCAAACCAATCTGCTGTTGTATTAACAGCGGGGCCCCTGATAAACCTTGTCTGTTAAAAATAAATATAGTCAGAATAACCTAAAAAGACATATCTGAGCCTTTCTTCCTGTGTAGACAGTATTTTATTCTTCTGCATGGAAGGACTGCCTTATTAGCAGAGAAAAAAAAGAGAGAGAGAAAAGCAGAGATTCCCAGAACAATTATAAATAAATAATTGAATTTAGAATACCATTTTAAAATAATTTTCTATCATTGAACAGACCTAGGAAATAGAAAGATAAAGTCAGATGAATATATTAACCATTTAAGGATATTTTTAGGTTAAAATTTAATGTTTCCTCTTCATTTTCAGTGAACTTAGTATTGGCAGAAATGTCAGAAGATCATGTGTTCAGCTCCCTCAACAGTAGACCTAGCAGAAATAATTAGCTATTTAGGTGCTCTCTGACAGTCTACATTAAGCCAATTGAAAGCTGCACATATTGAACTTTCAAACCTATCACAGAAGCTTGTGTTGGAGCCTTATTTAATGAAGGAGAACTAAGAATTCAACTAAATGCACAATATATATGGATTCATTTTCTCTGCATTTATCTTAGCTATGATAGCTTAGCCCCTGCTTGTTCAGCATTTTATTCTTGAATTAGCTAATTAATCAATTCAATAGAAAGCATGAAAAACTAAGATAATGCCTATATGCTGCTCGCTCAGTTTCCCCTAATTGCAGTACCTTTAGTAATTCATATCCTATTCCTTTTGTCCTTTATTTAGAAGCCCTCTATCTATCTATCTATCTATCTATCTATCTATCTATCTATCTATCTATTGATCTTAGTGACAACACATCTCTCTGCTGATGGGTTCTTCACTGATGATTTCTAGATGTTATCTCAGTTATATTTTGGCCTTTGGGTTATTTCCTAGAGAAGCTAGATTACAGTGGAAAACCAGAAATGTCTCACCTTACACATGGTCCCCAAAGCAGATCACTGGCTTGAGTAAAACAGATACTTCCATTCATATCATAGAAAAAGAAAGCCAGACAAAGTTGAGATAAAGTTTGCAATGTGTGACATAGCCATGGATTATAAATATAATATTGATAGTAACACCCTCTGCTAGTGCCTATTAGAAATATGGGTGGATCTCCTTATGTAGTAGAACATGAGTCCTATAAACATTATCTTAAATATTATGCTACCTCTCAATAGCTGATTGGAAGAAACCTTTAAAACTTCTCAATTCTTATTATCTCCATTTTAATAAAAAATATTTTATGTTAATTGTGTGAATGTGTTCTTTGCATATATGTCTCTGTACCTTATGCATGCCTTGTCCCCACATATGTCATAAGAGGGTATGAGATTACCTGGAACCAGACTTATGTGAGCTTCCTTGTGAGTGTTGGGAATCAAGCCTGAGTCCATTGTGAGAACAACAAGTGCTCTTAACTACTTAACCATATCTATAGTTTTCTAATTATCATCTTTATAAATGGGGAATAATATTAAACTCCACAAGATATGTAACTCCACTTATGAAGAGTTTGGTAGAGTACCTGCTCCTGACGGTCCTAATGTGGGCTCATTTGTAATGCTTGCCCTCTCTGCTAGTGTGCCCAGGTTTTCCTATCTATAATATTCACGACTTTTGTCATTACTTAATTTCCCTTTTGGCTTCATAATACTCAGAAGACAATTTTCAATATAAAATATTAAAATTCCCTATTTTGTTTGATTAATTTGATCAATACAGTTTTTTAAAAGAAGAAAAGCTTTCATTTGTATTTATAAAGTCAGACTTAAATGAGATCATTGAAAGTCGAGTTGTTTATCTTAAGGGAATAATTGGTGATTCGTTTTTCTCTCTCTGAGCAATGAATTGTTATGTATTTAATTGCTATTTTGAGAAAGGTATTCCTCCAAATGGGCATTAGGGAGAGGACAGATTTTAATTAAACCATTTAGCACATCCTGAATAACCCCACCAGGAGGCATGATAAAGGTATGGTTAATTGGCTCAGAGAGATGGTAGCGGTGTGGGAACTTCAAACACAAAGTTAACTGCAGAGATAATTCCACATCTATGTTCTTAATCTATAGTATAAAGAGCACTGAACATTTGAAAATCAGTCTTGGCCAGTCTTTTATTTTTTTTTTCCTCTTGAAAGTTTTCCAGCTGTATGTCCATGTTCTGTTTCTTGAGTGAGTCTACAGAGGGAGGGGCTTCTTTTTCCTTAGGCTCTCTGAAAGTGTGGCTCTTTCATACTCTGTACCACTAAGCCTTGCCATGTTTCCTCTTCTCTTGTTCCTTCCCTTCTTTCCCTCATTTATCCTGCAAATTAATCCTTTCCTAAGGATCAGTGACAGTATATGGGTACATCAAAGTAGGACGACAACTAAAGGCTGAGTCTGTCCCATCTTCTAGTTTGCCATCATCAGGCAGAGCAAGAGAACCAAAGATCTGAAGGAATGATCAGAGGATGGAACAGACCTAAGGTCAACAGCAGGAGAGTCATGTAGCTGGCAAACCAACGGCAAAGTAACTGTCTGAAGTTAAATCTAGAAGCCTGAAAACCAGGCTGCCAGGAAGCAAGTTCAAGAGCAGTAGGGTTGAAAGAGGTAGGAGAAAAATAATTGACTGAGAATAATTTGTTGATATAATAGGACTCTGGGTACATTATGAAACCTTTAGATAAAAGTATGGAATACAAAATAAAATAAATCTATGAATATGCTTACTTTTCTATTAAGTAGTTTCAAAAATTATAAGGAATGGGCACATTAACAAATGACATAGGACCAGAAAGAGAACTAGTGAGTGGATCTGCAGGTAAAGGTTTTCCACCAAGCCTGATGACCTGATTTTTATCCCCCAGGATCTACATAGTAGATGTTCTTTGATCACTGAAGCTAACAAGCTAACAATGTACCTCATGTCCTTTTATTCATTCTTATTCTTATTTGGGGATGACAAAATCTCTGCAACATCATTCATTTGTCTTGATTGAGATCAAGAAAAAAATGTGTTGAATGAAGCCTTTCTATAGTTAAACATATGATTTTGACTATTGACATATTTTCTTATGTACTTCTCATGTATTTAAGATTACATTATGTATATTTCATCTTTCTAACTGTCCTATCACTATTGAAGCACCTACTATACTCTTCTAATTCACATATTCATTCTTTAGTTTTAATATTTTTTCAAAATGCAGTCCTTACTGTCATTTCTACTGGTTTATTTTTTATATAATTTCTTATTCTCATAGTGCCAATGTCTTTTTGAAAGTATTTTAAGTATTATGCCTTTTGTAAATTATTGATATACACATTCTAGTATCAATGGGGTTTCTTTAGTAGTCTTTCATAATTCTTGCTAGCATTGTATTAATTACTAGCTACCTTTCTTTTTATCTTCACATAAGATAGTTATTAGACTTGAAAAATTGTACTGTATAGATCTACTGCCCAAAGGTATCTATGTGAATTTACAAAGTATGCCTGATCCTCACGAACAGAGATGCCAGAATATTTTTTTTTCTTTTTAATCTATTATCAAGTAAATCTTATAAGATGGATTCTTTGTGCATCTTGAAAAGAAGCTGGGCTGAGAAAACCCATTTCTCTAGTTTTCCATCCCTCAGGTTGAAATTTAGAAAACAAGGAAAAGTGAAGAGAGTGATTGAATGAATCATCTTTTGAGGAAGAATTAAATTGCCTTGTATTGTGTAGGGAACAGTGTGTGTGTGTGCCAAAAATGGAGTCAATTTGGAAGTGGATTTTCAGCCTGTCAGACTTCCAGAAGAGAATTTAACTGGCTGATGCATTGATTATAGCTTTGTGAGAACCCAGGTGGAGAACCTTGTAAAATCATGCCAGGATTCCTGATACACACAACTTACAATGGAATATATAAATGTTTTTGTCTCTGAGATTTTGGTATCCTGTTGTGTAGACATAGACAAGAGTTAACCTTTGTTGTAAAAGTAATAGCATGAAAAAAAGGAATAGGTATGGAAAAATATTTTTGTCTTTTATGTGTTTTTCTTTTTGTTTATTTTTATTCTTAAAAATTTGAATTCATACAACCTATTTTGATCATATCTTTTCTACCTTCCTACCTTTCTATATCCATTTTCTTTCTTTAAAAACAAAGCTCCAACTAAGAAAAAAAAAACAAAAAAAAACAAAAGAAAATCCCCACAAGAATATAAACAAACAAACAAGCAAACTCCAAAAACACAAAGACCAATGTGATGGAAATGTCAAGACAAGGCAAAACAAAACAAAAAGATAAAAAATTTTGTATTTTTGTGTTGGCCAACTAATTCTGAGCATGGGGTCAGCTCTCGAGCGTGGTTGATATGTACAGTGATACTCCAGCTAAGAAAACTGATTTCTTCTTTGTCAGAAGGTATCAATCACAAATAATTTTTTGGTTAAGGGTGGGACTCTGAGTCTGTCCATGCTTTTCTTTTAGGGCCGTGACCTCTGCTGGGTAAAACCTGTGTCTCAGTCTTGTGCAACGTGCCATAGTCTCTGTGAGTTCATATGCCTATTAGTTTTGTATCTGGAAGACACTTTCCTTAGATTCAAATATTTCCTCTGGCTCTAACAATCTTTCTGCTTCATCTTCTGCATAGATCCTTGAATATTGAGAGGACTGATTTGATGAAAACATCTCATTTAGAACTGAGTGCTCTGAATTCTCTGATGTTCTGCACATTGTTCAGTTGTGGGGCTCTGTGTGAACTGTAGTCTACTGTAAAAAAAAAGCTTTTCTGATGTGGGTTGAATGAGGCACTGAACTATAGACATATCAGTATGGAATTAGGAATCATTATCACTATTTTTCTTTAGAAGAATAAGAATAATAATTTTTCCATGAGACCTGTGATAACCTTTTTAGTCTTAGGTTATTTGACACTTTAGGAATGTCACATGTAGATCCCATATCATAGTATGAACCTTAAATGCAATCAAAGAGTTGTTGGTTGGTTGGTTAACTCTATAACATTTGTGTCAATAAATACACTAGTACATTTTGCAGGAATGTTGTTATTGTAGGTAGCAGGGTTTGTAACTGGGTGATAATAGTAATAAATTTTCTCCTTTGGTAGTATACAAAGTTACTTCCAGTATCATGAATGGTAGTCTATAGTAGTGAAGCTTAGCCACCAGATGAACTTTTCCATGTTCAATGACTTAAACAAAAGTTTTCTTCAGCAATAAGGCCTTACATTATTGGTTGTGGAGAACAACCAATAACTGGCAATAGCCTATCATTTTTAGGGGGTTTCTATAGACCAATGACTCAACAAGATGCGGCTCATTTGTGAGATGTACTTTTGAATTAGTTGCTTAAGATGTCTACTTAAATCCTTGTCTCTCCTTTTATTTAGTCTGTCCATATAGATTCCTGCCATATATTGTACATTTTCAGAAGTTCCTAAAATCAGTTTATATATGGCTTTTCAAATGCTCCCCCTTAGTGTTAGTTGGCTCTTCTTCTTTACTCTTCTTCCCAACCCCTCATATTATTTAATGTTTCTGTTATTTTTTCTTTATTTTTCCACAACACACTATTCTTTTTTTTTTTTTTTTTTTGGTTTTTTGAGACAGGGTTTCTCTGTGTAGCCCTGGCTGTCCTGGAACTCACTTTGTAGACCAGGCTGGCCTCGAACTCAGAAATCCACCTGCCTCTGCCTCCCAAGTGCTGGGATTAAAGGCGTGCGCCACCATGCCCGGCTACACAACACACTATTCTATTTTCTCTTCCTTTGGAGAACCTTCCCTCTCCCTAGACACTTACTAGGTATATAATCTCTGATTATTTGGTTTGTAGCACACACATCAGAGACTTAGAAGCTAATATACACATACAATAGAAAATATACAATAGCTGTCTTAACAGAATGGGGAAAGATATCCCATGATCATTGAGGACTCATATTATAAAATTGGCTACCCTACCAAAAGAAATCTACAAATTCAATGCAGTATCCATTGAAATTCCAATAGAATACTTTACAGAAAATTAAAAAGAAATCTTAAGGTTCATGTGAAAAGACATACACCCAGAAAAAAAAATAAAAGAGTAGTTAAAACAATCCTTAATAATGATTCCCAGATTTTAAGACATACTACAGAGCTATAAGAATAAAAATTAAAATCATTAGGCCTTGCTTAGAACAAGAGCAAACACACTGATCAATGGAATAGAATTGAAAAACTAGACATAAAGCCACATATGAACTAAACCCTATGAACACTTAATTTTTTGACAAAGAAGCCAAAAATTCACACTGGAGAAAAGACAGCATCTATAACCAATGGTATTTGTCAAACTGGATGTTGAAGAATGGAAACAGACATTTAGCATCGTGCACAAAACTTATCTCCAAGAGGATCAGTGCCTTAACATAAGATCAGATACCCTGGACCTTATAGAAGGCAAAGGAAATAGGAAATAACATTGAACTCAGGCATAGGAAAGGATTTTCTGAACAGAATTTCATTAACATAAACACTAAGAACAAACACTAATAAATGAGACCTCATGAAGGTGAAAAGTTTTTGTATGACAACAGACACCATTCATTGGGAAAAGCAGAAACCTACAGGAAATGATCTTACCAATTACTCATATGATAAAGAGCTAATAATCTAAAATATATAAAGAAAAAAAAACCTAGACATCAAGAAAACAAAGAACTCAAATAAAAACAATGTATAGTTCTAACCACAGAGTTCTCAAAAGGTCAAACATGAATATGTGAGAAACCTTTAAAGAAATCTTCAATAGTCTACCTGAGCCATTAAGAAACACAGATTAAGGAACATGGTAATGCTGAATAATTTTAATTCTAACACCTGAACAGAGGCAGGAGGATTTCTGAGAGATTGAGGCCATCCTGTTTCCAGGACATTGAGGGCTATGTAGAAAGAACCTGTTTCAGAAAAAAAAAACAAAAAAACAAAAAACAAACAAACAAACAAAAACAACAACCCCCCAAAAAAACCAAAAACCAAACCAATCAGCCAAACAAGCAAAACAAAATGACAAAAAAACCAAATTAAAACTACTATAAAATTTCATTTTACACCAGTCAGATGGCCAAGATAAATACAAACAAATGATTGCTAATGCTGGTGAGGAGGTAGAAAAAGAACATCTATTCCCTTTTGGTGAGAGTACATCCACAATGGAAAACAAAGAGGTGATTCCTAAGGAACTTGGGACAAATAGATTTTAAGATGCAGTCATACTAATCCTGTGTATATACCCAAAAGATGCCATATCCTACTATAGAGTTAGTTGTTCATCCATATCCTATGCTGCCCTGTCCATAATAGCCAGAAATTGGAAACAGCCTAGATTTTTCATAAAACGAGGCATGGATAATAAAAATTTGATACATTTACACAATGAAATATTATTCAACTATTAATAAATGAGTTATGAGAGTTGTTCAAAAATGGATGTAGGTAGAAAAAAGTTATCCTGAGTGAACTTGTCTTAAAATAGACCCCCTAAATATCCTTCTGCAGCATTATAAGCTGGAATATGAGATGCAGATTTCCATCATAGAAGGAGAATATTTTAAAACTTGGGACATAGATGGCATATGTTAATACAGGGAGCTATTAAAACAGTCAAACTAACAAACAAAACCACAAAACAACAATAACAATACTGATGACGACAACAACAACAACACTTGACTAAAACAATAACATTAATGAAAACAACTGTAAATTTTGTTGTACCTTCATGGAAAAGTTTTGAAAACAATCCAACATTTACCATCTTGTAAGTAAAAGTGATGTCTTTCAAACCTAGTAACTGAACTTCAAAGTTTAGAGTTCTTTGTACTATATTTTATTACATACATCAATAATCTAGTTTAGAAGACAATATCCAATTTAGGAAATTTGAAACCCTTTATATGAAATAGATACTTAACTAGTACTGTAAGTAAGGAATTGAATTTAGTACCTAATTCATATTATCTAATTTAGTTTCCATACCACAGATGAAGCACAGAAAAACAAATAAAGGACAAGGTCAAAAAATTAAAATAAACTCAGGCAAGCAAAATAGGTGCTAATCTGTAAGTGATGGGAGTGATTTAAATCCATATCCATACAGTACTATAAACAGTGTAGTGATAAAATAAAATAATCCAAATAAAAATGTTAGAATTTTTTAAAGTCAGGAGAGAGAGAGAGAGAGAGAGAGAGAGAGAGAGAGAGAGAGAGAGAGAGAGAGGAAGGAAGGAAGGAAGGAAGGAAGGAAGGAAGAAAGAAAGAAAGAAAGAAAGAAAGAAAGAAAGAAAGAAAGAAGGAAGGAGAAATGTTTAAAGTCTGAAAGAGGTAAAAAAGTTTAATCCACTGATAGGTCTACTGTGATAGCCAGTTTTTCAGAAAATGTTTGCAAATTAAAATTTGAAAAATAGCTAATCTATTTCATAATTCAAAATAAAATTATAGAGGACAACACACTAATAGAATATTATGTTTGTATATCTACCACTAGGAATAACCAACAATATCAGGATTAGCTTCAAGAAGGAAAAATACCAAGATGACCTGCAGAAAACACACCCATGTGTTCATTAAGATTGAAGGAGACCATACAGTCTGGATGGAGTTAGGGAGGCAATGGGAACATTGCAATTGATTCTAACCTTAATGTTGAGGTTAAAATAAAGAAACTTTAGATGGAAAAAAATCTATTTGTATTTTTCTATTAGTCTAGGTTTTAGGGGAACAAAACAAGAAGAAAGAATGAAAGTGTGTATGTCTATAAACTGGAAGGCTTGGCTGCTCCCAAGAAGATCACTATTGTTAATTCAATGTTAATATTAAAGAAGATGGAATCTGAAGATAGTAGGGGATATGTTTAATGCTAGATTGGCTCACTAAGAAGAAAACAAAATATGTATAGATGCATGGGGTTGGATTCCTCTTTCTCTTTCTCCTATCCTGAATCCCAGCCCATTGGACAGTACCCACATGTAGTGTGGATCTCTTGCCCAGACTGCAGTCCTAGTACCACATTTCAATTGTTTCTGGAAGGACTTCCAGAAGTGTACTCAGAAGCAAGTTTTACCAGTTCTACACATCTCATAATCCAGTTGAACCAATGATAGACTCCAACCACAATGTGAAAACAGTTTCCAGCAGTGATACCAGGTATGGCTTTTTGAGTTTCCTTCATCTGCTTGTCCCATTTGTACTTTACCTACAAATAAAATGGGAATAATTGTAATACTTCACTCAGAGGTCTTTTGTGAAGATGGAATTATATATAATTATTCTTAGAGCTTCTTAACAGGATTAATTTTGCTTATAGATTCCAAAATGCATGATTGTTTCAGGGAATTTTTAAAAAGTACAGTTATGTAACTGCTGTTAGGGCACACTAAGTGGTCTAGACATTTTTCTCTCCTGTGGGTTTGTGGGATTGTGTGTTTGGGTGCAATTGCTTTCAAATGAACAATTCTTTGAGTAGTTCACAGCTTAAGGGCTGACACCTTTGCTTCTGCTTCTCCCAAATGTGACACGTTTGGAATAATTGTGTGTAGGTGACAGCAAGCATCAGCTTGGTGACAAAAATTCATTTTCCTGAACAATAGATTTCTCTTTATCCTTAACAGAGAGTTAATTCTGTTTGAGTAGAAATAAAATGCCAGACCTTTTTTTAATCCATCCAAATCGACCTTCCTAAACAATCATGATCTTCATGTGTCCTCTCCAAGATATTTTTAAAAAATTCTTTAATCCTTTTTTACAATCCAGACTTCATTCCCCTTCTGGTCTGCTCCTAGCCGCTCCCCAAAGACAACATTTTTATGAGGAAAAAAACAATCTTAAGGAACCAGGCTATATTTATCTCTATAGCTATTTTGCAAGACATGAAAACAAATCTTATACCTGTCTTTAGAACAATAGAAAATGAGAAAAGGCAAATAATTTCTTTGGATAAAATTGAGAAATAAAGTTCCTAATGAAAGTAATCACCATTGCAAGCCTAATGGGAAGAAAGCCCTTCTCAATTTTTACGTGGAGGGTTAATATCTGGAGTATAAGGTCAGTTTCATTTTTCTGCACTAAAGTAGCCAGAGAAATCAGAGCACCATGACTTACAAACAAAACCAAAGGGCATGGTTTTCTTATAAGTGCTGTGAATATAGTAGTAAAATGGAAATTAACACAGTTGTAAAACGACTGAAGAAATTTCAGTGGCAACATAAATTATTAATAGAAAAAGTACCTTATGCTGAACTCATTAATGGTATTCAGATTTGCGACCTACTTAGAATGAATTTTCCTCTCTGTATATGGAACAGGCTGGTATAGATAGAAACAGATTTTCTGTAGTGAATCATTCAAGTTGCCCGTTGTGCCTACTTTCAAAAGGCAAGTGAAGATGTTCATAAGAAGCACCGGTTAGGAATCCTCATAGAAACCTGATGTTTTTCTTAACAAGAAACTTTACCATCTGCACTGCTCAAATTCAGCAATTCTTCCTAATGCTAACAAAGTGGCTGCTTTGGCAGATCAGTCTGAGAGACAGCCTGGAGAATTGTCTGTTTTGAAAAAGTAACTTCAAAGAAAAGCTACCTGTAGAAGTCAGGGTCTCCTTAAGGTTTATCAGTTTCACTAGAGGGAGCTTTTTAATGCTAGAAGCATTTCCATTTGTTTGCTAGTAGAAGGAAAGACTAAAGCCAAAACCCAAAACAGAACACCCAAGACAGGAATGAACATGTGCACCTCATGATGTCAATCATTATAAAGGAAAATGTAGTTGAGGTTAGTGGATCAACAGCTGTTTTCTAAAAGAGCCAAGATAAGTATGAAATAGGTTAGAAGATAATCCAGTAGTAATGCCAGTCATTTTAAGAAAGAAAAAATTTGCATGCTTAAAAAGAAGTAAATAAAACATGGGAAAAGTCATATTAATAAGACAGATTCAAGCAATAAACTCACCTGGTGTGATGTTCTTCTACAGAATTGGCTTCCTGATGAGTTCCGTTGGTATTTCAGTTTAGTGAGCAATCAGTGACTCGACTCTGACACTAAATCTAAAAATGCTTTGTCAGACCCATTACCAATGTTGTTAATAGTTTTAAAGGCCCAAGGAAAGAATAAGAATCACATACAATGAAAGGGTCATAAAAGGAGGCAACAGAGTCAATGACAACCCCTGCTCCCACTGTTAAGAGTCTCAGAAGACCAAGTTACACAACTATAACATGCACGAATAGGGCAGGCTCCTGGTTTAGTGATTCAGTCTCTTTGAGCCTTTCTGTGCCCGAGTTGGCTGATTCTGGCCCAGGTTTGCTGATTCTGTGGAACATGGTCTCCTTCTGTCCTCTACCAGATTGGTTGCTACAATCTTTCCTTGGCTATTTCTGAAGAATTTCTCAAGTTCCTCCTAGTGTTTGACTGTGGGTCTCTGCATACATTTCCATCAGTTGTTTCTATTTTAAAATAGAAGTAAATGTTCCTTATTAAAAAAAAAAAGCTAGAAAGCTTCCAGGTTCCCTGCCATCATCACTGTTTGAATATGTGATTCTCTAGAACCTTAGACCAATCCACTATTGATTTGTACAAAGTAAATGTTCAATAACAGGATATGTGCTATTCCTAAGTGCACCAATCACATAAACTTAAAGAAGAATAATGTGCACAGATTTTACAGAAATAATTGTAAATCAAATGCAGATTTTCAGCACATATGAAAAGACTACCTACTTTAAAATAGGTAGTCATTGACTGACAATAGAATGTATGATGCTGTTAACTTGAACTTTACTATACTTTTACTATTGCAGTGTCTTTTCTCATGCCTTAATTCATAGTTCATCTCCATCCTTCCCTCTTCCCTTCCTTCTTTCCTCTCTCTCCCTCCCTCCCTTGCTCCCTACCTCTCTCCCTCCCCATCCTTCCATCCCTCCAGTCCTCCTTCCTCTCTCCCTCCTTTCCTCCCTCCTCTTTCCCAATCTCCCTCTCTCATATCTACTTCCCTTTCTTCCTTCATTATGCATTTTATTTTGTATGTCAGGCAGTAGAGGAATGAGAAATAATTTTAGCTCTGCTCCTAAGAATTGTCTTAATGTCATAATGGATACAAGTTCCCCAATGTACAATACCAAAAACTTTTGAGTTAGACACATGGGAAAGAGGCTAAACACAATGAAATACACTTATCTTTGTTAAATACTGTTAACTACGGGGCCCTGAAATTTAAACGCTTTCTCACAGCAAAAGAAATGTCAACAGAGTGAACAGTCTACAGAAAGAAAGAAAATCTATGTCACATATGTTTTTCCCCTATATAAAAAATGTACAAATTAACCCCCTCAATTAAAACTCCTAATTAGTAAATAGGACATTGCTCGTGACTCTTCAGGCTCTGCCTGATGTTTGACTGTAGGTCTCTGCACCTGCCTCCATCCACTGCTGGATGAAGCCACTCAGGAGACAGTTATACTAGGTTTTTGTCTGCAAACATAGCATAGAGTCATGAATAGTATCAGGGGCTGGCTCTCGCACAGGGGACCAGTCTCAAGTTAGGGCAGCCATTGGCTGGCTGTTTCCTCAGTATACTTTGTCTTTATCCCTGCACAGCTTGTAGACAAGACAAATTTTTGGCTGAAGATTTTGTGTGTGGATTGACATCCCCTTCTATCTTCTGAAAGACCTGCTTGGCTGTAAGAGGTGGTCATTTCAGTCTCTACATCCCCATCTATAAGTATCTAAGACAGTGTCAACCCCCATAGCCTTCCTGTATCCTCTCTCTTCTCAGGCCTCTAGCTAGTTACCAGATGTGCCCCCCCCTGCAGATTTCCATTCTCATTCCCAGACCCTTTTCACCCCAATTCTCCCCACACCTGATTGCCACCCAGTTTCCCTTCTCACCTCCTCTCCTACCCAGTTCCCTCAATCCATCCATCTCTGATGAGTATTTACTTTCTGCTTCCTAGTGAGATCTATGCATCCTCCCTTTGGCACCTCCTAATGACCCAGTTTATTTGGGTCCAAGGATTGTAGTTATAGTGCACTTTATGGCTAGCATCCATTTATAAGTAAGGATGTACCATACATGTCTTTCTGACTTTGAGTTACCACAGTCAGGATGATGCTCTCAAGTTTCATCCACTTTACTGCAAAAATTAAAAGTGGGTGGTAGAAGTGACCAAGCTGGAGGAGTCAAGGACACCAGAAGACCCACAGAGTCAACTAAACTGGCATCAAGGGGCTCAGAGACTGAAACACAAACCAAAGAGCATGTAGGGGCTGGACCTAGACCCCTACACATTTGTAGCAAATGTGCAGCTTCGTATTCATGTGGGTCCCCTATCAAGAAGAGCAGTGTCTGTCTTGGTCTCTGTTTCCTGCCATTATATCCCCTTACCCCTACTTGGACTGCATGGATGGGTCTCAGTGGGAGAAGTTGTGCCTAGACCTGCTGGGACTAGATACCCCAGGGTTGGATGTTAGCCAAGGGGGGGAGGGTGTTCCCTTTCTCTGAAGAGAAGGAGTGGGACTGGGGAGAGAGAAGGGAGGGGTGCTGTGATTAGGATGTAAAGTAAATAAAATAAAAATTATAAGAAGGGAGAAATATGTAAATAGAGGCTAATGGAGATGAATAGTAATAAAGGGTATGTGGAATTAAAAAAAATAGAACACTGAACTGAGCACCTCAGATGACTACTAAATATTCTTGAAAGTGATCACTATACATAGACATTAGAAAAATATAAAATAAAAAAGTTTTAGATTTCATATCACTCTAGCCAAAATGGCTATCATAAAACAAAACAAAACAAAACAAACAAACAAACATCAATAGCAACAAAAATAAACAATAAACAAATAACAACAAGAGCTGGCAAGAATGTTTGGATAGTTGAATTCTTACCAACTTTTGATGGGAATACAATCATTACATATGCATACTGAGGTGGGTAAAGGACAACAAACTGAAGAGGGGCTGTTGGTTACCATCACGTTATGNAAAACAAAACAAAACAAACAAACAAACATCAATAGCAACAAAAATAAACAATAAACAAATAACAACAAGAGCTGGCAAGAATGTTTGGATAGTTGAATTCTTACCAACTTTTGATGGGAATACAATCATTACATATGCATACTGAGGTGGGTAAAGGACAACAAACTGAAGAGGGGCTGTTGGTTACCATCACGTTATGAATAGGACCATTTCACTCAGTGATTTTATTCATACCAGCTGCTCTATCTCTTCCTTTGTGTTTCTTTCCCTGTGCATTTTAATAGGTTTCCTAACATGTATCACTTTCATTTTAATCTTTTTCATCTTCCAATAAAGATTTTAGTGATACACACTTCTTTTAATGACTCACTTTGTCACCATGGGCACAGCCAGTACCTCTTATTTCTTCAACTAAGTAATTATTTTTCCCTTTAAATAAAGGAACTCTTAAATAATTTTAATATATTTCCCTAGGCATATTTCTAATTACAACTTCATTGACATGCAATTAATAACAGTCATCCTCTTAATGTATGGATAGAGTTACTTGTGTTTCATAGAGCCATGCAAAGATATTAGAACCATTTAAAACAATTTGATACTTTTAGATTATACTTGATATCCATAATTCCTAACTAGACCTTTGCTCAGTCCTTGGTACCAGCTACTGAATTTTCTGTATAATTTGCCAAATTTGAATGCTTCCTTTAAATAAAATTACACAATTTTATGTTGTCTCTCATTAGAAAATTAGCATGACACCTTCATTTTCATAACCTATATCAAAATTGCATTACTTTTTGTTCTTTTCAATTGAATCACTATATGTGCTATTTGAACTTATCTATTTAGTTAGACAAATACTGAGTTGATTCTATTTTTCAGAACCTTTAAATTAATCATTTACAAATTTTTGTACAGTCATGTTTTAGGGGGCGGAGTAAATGACTCAACGCTGAGTTGATGGTGAATAATATATTAATTTTTGAAAATTGGAAGAATTCTGTCAAATAACCTCATTATTTATAAACACATCAACAATAAGTAGTTCTACATACTCACTGATATATGTGTCTCTTAAAGACTTTAATAAAAACCCTTTTTGTTGATTCTTGGCGAATTTCATATCATGTACCCCAATTCCACTTATCTCCCCAATCCTCTGTATCCACCCCTTGTCCTTGCAAACTTTCCCCCAAAAGAAATAAAAAACAAAATATTCAAAACAAACTAAACAAAGCATAAAAATATCTTGTCATAGAAGCTGAAGTGTGTCACAGTTTGTCCCATAGTATAGCCTTTGTCTATACCTCTTTCCTTGTAAATGTTCTTTGCAAGGAGTCATTGGTTTGGTTCCAGGCCTCTGAATCCTGCTACACCATCAATACTGGATCTTCACTCTCTCAAGTGCTTCAGCAGGTAAGGGGCAGGGCCAGTTCTTCTACTCCCATGAGCCCAAGGTCAGCTCTCCTGACTGCTGTAGATGGTGAGGGGTGAGAAGGGCAAGGGAATCTTTCTGGTCCCATGCCACCCCACAACAGACAGGTGGTTGGGCCAGCTCTCCAGTACTCACTATTTGGGGCCACTTCACTCATGCCCTCCTCCTACCAGGGACAGCTCTACTGTGCTGTTCAGGTACAGTGCAGGACATGCTCTCTTGAGTGCTGCAGCAAATGAGAGGTGAGTTCAGTTCTCCAGAGTGCTGAAGTCAGTGAGGGGCAGGGTAAGCCCTAAACATCACTTGGCTATCAATGAGGTCCCAGGTGGCAGCCTGACCAGGGATATCTGCATGGTCTTTAGTGGTAAAATGAGCCATGGGAATCTAAACAGACCCCTGATGGCCACAGACCCAGACATGTTAATTGTTCAGTTGTACATACAGCAAAAGTTTAAACCATTCTATAATTTTCATGAGGTTTTTTTTTTTTTTTTGTGGTAGTAATTTTCTTGCACTATAGTTTTGATTTACTAGTTGGGATTATGACAAGGTATCTTCTTTTTTTTTCTTAAAATCTCTCTCTCTCTCTCTTTCTCTCTCTCTCTCAAAAATGCTTAAAACAAATTATTGTACTTCACAAGGCACTGCTGCTCCCCTGCTCTAACCACAGATTAAGACCAACAAACATTAAGTGAAGTAAATAATCATTAAAGGATATTTAACAGTTGGCTGGGTAGTTGTCATGATTAGTAAGACACTACTTGGCACATTATTCAAAGCAAAGCACAATGATATATTTTCCAAGTTAAAGAAGCTTTGTAGACTACAAAGGCTCTTTTCAGTGATAGCACAGGGGAAAAGATGAAGATTCTCAGAATACATTTCTATATGATTGTGTTGGATTTACACATAATTGATGCATAGTAGATTTTTGGAGTTGAATGCAAATGTCCACTACTAGTGCCAAATCTATACATTTACCATACTTTATCTTCATACTGCTTGTGTAGGCTTCATAGACTTCAGGAACAGAAAAGAAGTCTTCACACTCACAAAAAGCCAAGTGCATCATGGAACTGTGTTGCCAGTGCCATTGCAGTCTTTATAAAGAGAATCATTAAAATAAGTTGGTGGTTAAATGACTTGGATATTCTCTGGATTTTGTGCTTCATGCTCTCCAATATCACAAACAGACAAGTAAGGATGTATTTTCTAGTTACCTTTACTATCAGCTTAACTCAGCCTAGAGTCACCAGCCAAGGGATTCTTAATGAAATGACTGCCCATATTAGCATGGCCTGTGGGTATGTCTGTGGAGATTATCTTAATTGGTAATTGATGTGAGAGGGCCCATTTCATTCAGGATGGTATTCGTATTATAGGTGGGCCTGGGATGTATACAAAAGCTAAGAGTGAATCAGTGAGCAAGTCATCAAGAAGTAGTCTTCTATGATTTCTGCTCTATTTCTTCAGATGTTCACTCCCAAGTTAGAGGTAATATTGTATGAAATAGTGAGTAGGCTTGCTGTGGTCTACCTTGCATTCCTGCCCTGACTTCTCCACAATGGTTAGCTGTAACCTATAAGTAGAAAGAAATCCTTTCCTCTGCTAAGTTGCCTTTAATCAGAGTGTTTTATGAGAGTAACAGAAAACAAACTAGAATATCTTATGAATAATGCTTTTAAACTTCTGAAATCCATTTCTCTAGTTCAAGACTATCTCCACTGTGAGTTTGCATAGGCTATGACTACAAAAATAACTTCATGAAAAATTTAGGCTGGTTTAAATTTTTGTTGTATTTAAAATTGAACAATTAGCAAAGAAATCTATGCGGTAATGGTTTTAAAATATCGTTATCTATTTCAGGCTTAAGGTTTATAGTTTATATGTCTTTTGGACAGAGTTAATGTACAAACATCATAACAATTCATTTAGAATAGAATTTTACATTTTCTGCATGGTTTGAATACCCAGTCTTCATTAAAAATACTTTCTTATTATGATAATTAGGCAATGGTTCAATTCATGCCAAATGTCTAGTAAAGTTCTTTCTAACTATTAATTATAGCTTAATAAAAGCTTCCAAGTGAATCAAAATTTTAATGTTTCAATGGGTTATAATTTCCCTGGCCTCAAAAAGATAAACTAAGTTAAAGGAACAAACTTAATTGGAAACTGGAATTCTGATCTCATTCTATTTTTGTGCCTAAATTTATGATAGAGAAAATACGGGAATTAAACTACCACCATGCTTAGTGTTGGTGAAAATACTTATATTATCATCTGGCTATAGTATTCCAGACTTGTCAGCAAAACATTAAGGGAGCTGAGGCAAAATATCTACAGGAGTTTTCAGTCAACCTGGGCTACAGCTGAAGATAAATAGTGAGAGACCCTGGCCAATATGTATATGTATATGTATATGTATATGTATATGTATATGTATATGTATATGTATATGTATATGTATATGTATGTATGTATATATATAACACATGTATATATATAATATATGTGTGTGCTTATATATAATATAATAATTATATATATATATATATATATATATATATATATATATAATATGTGTGTGTTTGAATGGATACTTGCTGTGTTGCCTGTACTTATTTCTGTTGTGTTTTGTTCCTGGTTGTTGAAAGTGCCATAAATTGTAAAATCGTTCAAACTCTGTATTCTGTAAGTTTGAAAAGTATTTATTAGTGTATATATATATATATATATGTGTGTGTGTGTGTGTGTGTGTGTGTGTGTGTGTGTGTGTGTGTGTGTATGTATATATATGTGTGTGTGTGTGTGTGTGTGTGTGTGTATGTATTATTTATATACTTGAAATTGAAATAATTTGTACATGAGCTTGTATGTATGTGTATGGTTATAATAAAGAACCTCTAATCTTTATCTCAGATTCCCATCACAGAACCTTGAAACTTGAATTTTCCCAGTGGTAAGCACATCTTTATCATTTTTATGTTAGTCCCGTGGGGTCTGTGTAGCAGGGGTGATTTCTGGTGGTCTCTTGGATAGCTCATGCAAGTGAGATGACTCAGGATGGGAAAAAAACTAACCCTGTGATGATAGTGCTGAGGCTTTAACCCAAGTATCAATCGGACTGCTGGGCAGAGCGTACAAGCAGGAGATTGAATTTCTTCCTGTAGCCAATGATCCAATCATCAGTTCATGGTGCAATATCAATAGAAACTGTATGTTGAGGCAAGGGTGAGTTTTTAGGCTGTTGAACATTTTTACTTTTTTGCTGGGAGGGTAGCATATTTCTCTATGGAAAGAATACATGTTAGTATACTCCAGACATGCTTTAAAACATCTGTCACTTCTGTATTCTTTAAAATAGTTTATATTCACAAGTATAGAGTTTTTCTAAGTTCATTGGGTCATTCTAGTGAGCTGTAAAACTGAGGAAATCATAGATACCCACAATTATATAGTAAGTAAACCTAAATTTGGGTTGCTTTAATACATCCAAACTTACAATTAGTGTCTAAAGTAAGAAAAGTCTTACTGACGATTATATAGTTAGCCAAGAGTATATTCAGTTCTACTTAAGAACAGCAATATATATCCTTGATCATTTTGTCTTCAGTGAGAGTTTTGAAACAGATATTTTTAATTAATTTTTTGAAATAAAAATTAAGTCCTTACTATTAGTTATTATGTTAACAGTCTCAGAATAATCAATGCATAGCTTCAATTTAGAATACCCTCAGAATGCTGTCTTGAATTTAGAAGATTTTCCAAAGATTCTCTATTATATGATGATATAAATACAAGCTAAAAACTGCATTCACAGACAGCACCCTTCAAATAGACTTTTGAATAAGATGGTATGAACTGTGTCATCTTCTACACTTTGCCTCAAATATTGAATTTTTCTTCCGTTTTTTGAATGTCATTTACTTTTAAAATAATGGTCATTTCTTTTAATAATGGACCTTGTTTTCTTCTTTGGGGTCAGAGCTCTTGTCATTTATCTTACTACTTTGTCAAGAAGGCCTCATTTCTAAGGATCCTTCAACAGAATTAAAACACAGTTCTGGACATGCTAAGATTATATGTGAAGCAGGGTAGTTCATTGATCATTAATATGGGCTGCAGCATCAAACTACCATGAAAACATCTTGGTCTCACCACTAATTAGCCAAGTAGTCTTGAAAAATTGCTTTTCCCCCACTCCACCATCCTTCCCAAGGTATTTTATTAAGTATATGCAAATATTCCAAAATCTGAACCTGAGATATGATAGCACATCTAGTCTCAAGAATTTTGGACAAGAAATATTCCTTATCCATTGTTTTTCATGACATGGTAGAAGGGGCTTGGCTTTTATTAAAATCCTTGTTCTCTTCTGTCATTTTCATACAATGGAAGTAACAAAATAGTTAATTATGCCACACATGCTTTTAAATGTTTCACATGTACTAACTTTAAAAGTTCCCTATAATTTTAGGGGAAGGCACCATTTTACCCTAATTTCATAAGTGATTATGTGAGACACAGTGAGTTAAAAGAAAAACTTCAACTCACAGTAAGGTGCCCAGTGCCAACTGGTACATCTCCAATGGAACCTTTACAGCTAAGATTCAGGGTACATCCTAGAAAAGAGAGCATACAAAATCTAAAAGCCAGAGAACCAGGATGTCTACAGGAGATAAGATAGTATCCTCTATACATGATTTAGAAGCTGTACCTATGCAACCTCAGCAATATAATTGACCAGAAAATACCTGAACAATAACAATATCAATTGGCACACCAATATGGTTAGAGGAAATTTCACAAAGTCACACCAGTGGATGAAGAGCTATGTTCAATAAATAGCTCTGCAGAAGAAAGAATCTGTCTTCTTCAGGGACATGTCCCCTGAAAAGTTATGTAATACTATATGGTCAGCCTTTAACATGTACACACTAAATTATCTATCTATCTATCTATCTATCTATCTATCTATCTATCTATCTATCTATTCATTCCCAATCATCTCTTGTATGTGCATGTGTATATATAAAACAATAGTTCAATAAAAGGTTATGTATTTGCCAGTACAGATGGAATTGGAATAAGAAGAGGGAGAAAATAATGTAAGTATAGTACTCATATATAAAAACTGATAATAACAGCATATGCATATCTATCTATCTATCTATCTATCTATCTATCTATCTATCTATCTATCTATCTATCTGCATATATATATATATATATATATATATATATATATATATATATATATATATATGGTATGTATATTGCATAAGGAATACTTCTTGTCCCGAACTCTTGAGATTGAATGTGCTTCAGATCTCATGTTTTTTTAAAGGTTTTATTTAATTTATGTATATGAGTACATTGTAGCTGTCTTCAGACACACCAGAATAGGGCATCAGGTCCCAGTACAGATGGTTGTGAGCTGACATATGGTTGCTGGGAATTGAACTCAGGACCTCAGGAAGAATAGTCCGTGCTCTTAACCACTGAGCCATTTCTCCAGCCCCCAGATATCATGTTTTAATTTTGAAATATTTGCATATACTTAATAAAATACCTGGGGAAGAAGGCTGGGATGGGCAAAAAGCATTTGTTCAAGACTACTTGGCTAATTAGTGGTGAAACCAAGACATAGTCATTACAGTTTGATACTGGAGCTCACACTTATGATCAGGAAGTATGCTACATTACATAAAATCTTAGCATATGTAGAATTGTGCTCTAAATCTGTCTTAACATTTTTGCTCAGTAAGCATACAAGAGCAGATAATTTATTTCTATAGTCTTTGTCTTCATTGCATTCCTATATATTTTCTCTTCCTACTAATTGGAATTCTTTGCCATTTCCCAAATGCCCAGAACTTCTACAGCTTCCATTCTTCTTGATTTACTCCAAAGTTCTTCTCAATATCTTCCCATCACTGACTCTTACTAACTCTTTCATTCAGTCTGTGACCTTTCCTTGATTCCTAGCATGGGGAAAAAGCCATTTCTTCAGTATTTACAGGTAATCATCTTGATACTTAATGAAGACTTCTTTGCACCTGAATACTTAAGGAGACTAAAGCTTATTTGATGAAAGTTTTTCTCCTTACACATCACTTAGTGCACAAACACATTTATGTCTCTGAGGGTTAGCACAAATTCTAGGTCATAATTACTATTTTGGTTTGAGTGTAATGGATACACTATAGGCTAGTACACTGAATGCTATTCTTCAGCTAGTTATGTTGCCTTTTGTGTTTGTGGTGGAAATGGGAGGTTATGGATCTCTTAAGAGGTAGGGTATGGTTGACAGATGAGATCACTGTAGGTGGACTTTTGAAGGACACACCTAGTCGGCTTAGGCTACAATTTCTGTTTCCTAGTTGACTGTCCCATTCTCTTGCTACTGTGAACTGAACTACCATGCTTCCATTATCATGATATGAGCAAAAATAAATCATTCTCCCCTTATGCAGTTCCTGTCACTTAACCATTTTAAGTTAGAAAAAATTAATAAAACATTTCATTAAATATTTATTACCTATGTGAACAATTCAATGAAAACAGATAACATTGGAACTAAATTATATATCTGAAACCTTAGTATGTAACCAGATATTTCATTTTTTTATATAATTTGATAATTTATGAGTACTATAGAGAGGCTAGGTCAGAGGACTTACGTTAAACGTACTTACAGGATTGACTTAAATTTTATATGGTCTCAGACAGTGGGATGACTGTGAAGTGAAAGAAGAGTAAGCTGAACAATGTCATCTCTCTCCCCATCCTTTCTCAATTTTATCTGATATTGAAAGAGTCTTAAAATACCAGTAAAATTCTGGAATTCTCAAAGAATAGCAAGGGACAGGAGTTACATAACACTGATGCTTCATTGGTCTTAGTTGCTAACTTTCTCTAGATCATCCATAATTAATGTAAGGTGTGTATCACAAAAAGCAGCAAAACCCCTGAGTATTCTTTATTGAGGACTTAGCATTACAATCTAATTTTTAACACTTCAAACACACACACATATTTATGCCCATACACATAAACTATACATATATTCATTACTGTGACTGTGCATATTTGCATGTTTGTGTCTATTTTTACATATCCTCATGTGATATTTGACAAAGTATCCTATTTAAATTACATAATACCATAAAATTGTAAGTTATTCACTTTAAAATTTTTTTATTTAATCTTTTTTTTTTATACTTCAGATTTTATCACCCTCCAGGTCCACCCTTTGACTGTTCCACATCCCATACCTCCTGCCTCCTTTCCTGTCTCCACTAGGATGTCCACACCCACCCTATCCCCCACCTCACCAGACCTCCACACTCCCTGGGGCTTCCAGTTTCTTGAGGGTTACTTTTTAAAATCATTCTATTTTCTACACTATCATATTAATAGTATGCTAATATAATAATACTGCTCAGAGGAATTTTTATTGATCTCATTTTTGATTGTGCAATTCAGTAAAAAGTCTGTAAGAATGAATGGTACATAACGAGTATGTACATAATGGCAGAATATGCATAAAAAGTTTCACCATTCTCAGAATCTTGGATTCCCTCATTATTTAGACCTCTTGCTTGTAGAAAGGAAAGCTCTTCTGACTGGTGTATGTGAACTATTCTAAAAAGGACAAGATTTATGACAGTGGTTGTCAAGTTTTCTAATGTTGTGACCATTTAATACAGTTATGAGGGGCATCTGATATGTGACCTCTTTGAAAGGGTTGTTTTACCCACAAAGGGGTTGTGATCCACAGGCTGAATACTACTGGTCCATGCTAATTTTAAAGCTATGTACCTATAAGCTCTGGCCAGGAAAGGCTAATTTGATGGTTTTTTTTTTCCCATGAGCACACGTGACTCCTATTTTGTGATGAGTCTTCTTACTTTTGTCCTGATAGCTGATCCTAGTAGAGCGCGAGAACACCTTCCCGCACTTCTCTGCAAGTCTCAAAGAATAACAAGGTACGTTGATACTTCATTAGTTTTGTAAGTTGCTAACTTTCTCTATATCATCCATAATTAGTGTAAGGTGTGTATCATAAAAAGTAGCAAAAACCTCTCGGTATTATTTATTGAGGACTTAGCATATAAAAAACTTTGTGCTAAAATTGAGGCGGTTCTCTGAGAAAACTTAAATTGTTACCCTTCTTAATGTGGCATAGATTGTGGGAGATCAACCCACAATCAACTGGGCTTTTAGTTTCTGGCATTTACGTTCTCAACTATTCTGTAGACTAACTTCTTCCCATAAGCACAGGGAGGCTCACATCACAAAACAATAAGTAATGGTGAGTTAATGATGACTCTACAGCAGAGAATCATTATTCGTTATTCTAGAGAATTGAATTCAATCAGATAGTCTTTATTTGCCAAAGAACAGAACGATCTACAAATCCATCTCTATTATTTCAAAGAAAGAAAAAACAGATAGGTTTACAAAGGTAAGGGTAAAATTATTTCTGGGAAATACTTAGCTGATATTTGCAGAGAATACTTTTGTACAATGCAGACTGATGTTGCCTAGATGATTGTATTATAAAGCTAAGAATAACAGGGGCTAACATATCCAAGAGACATTTGATCAAGTAAAAATATGGGCACGATCAAAATAACATCAGAAAGACTGATATATATATATATATATATATATATATGAATATGAATGAAAATCTATAATTTGGAAGGGGTGACTTTAACACAAATTGGAGCCATATGGATCATTTAAGTAGATTGATAATTACTTCAAAACTATGATGATGAAATATGATTTAAGCAATGCAACAATAGAGATTATTTGATTGCCCTGTTCTAACAAGAATTAACATTAATAGTAGAATTTAAGTGCATACATTTTTAGTTTTTACTTATACATGTTTCTACACATATGGACTATTTGTATGTATTTGTCCCCTCTGATATATAAATTAAATTTACTCTTCTGGCCCCTTTTCTTAACATGGTCCTATAATAAGTGCCAAAACATCTTGAGTTTGTTATATTGCTATTGATGTGTTGTTACTCGAAGATCCTTATGCAATGCACATTTGCCATCTGGTGAAGTATTTGTATAACTTTTCACAAAATACAGATTAAGATACTCTTAATTATGTTTGTCTAGTGTAACCACCAAATCTGAAGAAAGTATCTTTGTTGGAGAGTTCTGACCTCCAGGCAGAAAGTACAAATGAAAACTTCTATTGACTATCTGACACTTTGACAGTATATAAGAGAAAGAAAAATAAGTGCTTTGTAAATAGGATATATACAAAGTCCATTTGGAAATAAGCTCAATTGTTTATAGAGCAACTTATCTCCCTATAGCAACTGTTGATGGTGATAGCATCCACTGTCATCTTTAGTTTATCGTTACTTTGTCTAATCATAGAATCATTAATATATTTTTAGTTGTTTAGTCTCCCCCCCCCATGTGTGTGCCTGTGCACACATGCGTGCATGTGTTCGTGAGTGCTAGTGTGCTAGTATGGGCCAGAGGTAGATGCCTAGTGTTTTACTGTATAAGTAGAGATCTAGAACATTCATTTGAAAGAAAAAAAGAAAAGAAAATCAAACAAACAAACAAACTAACTAACTAACTAAAACCAGTAACTCAAATAGGAAAAATAAACAACAAAAATCTCTAAGAATTCCATGTCCTCACAGAATTTTACTTTAACAGTTTAGTATTAATCCATTTAGTAACCTCAAACTTCTTATATTCAGCCACTTATGAAAAAAGAGAATTCTTCAAAATATATTATATACTGGGAAAGAGAAGAAAGAAAAGAGAAAAAGAAGAAAGAGGAAAAGGAAGAACAGGAAGAAAAGGATGACTTCTATATAAATTGTAGCTTACTTTTTATTAGTTTGTCAGGCATTAGTGCCAGAATCTAGCAAGCATAAGACATGTATTGAATCTATGATATCTCTCCTTTCCTTCTAATCTTCATGAAATGTTTTTGTGTAAGTACATTATCCAGTCCTCTGTCACAATCACTATATAACATCTCCATCTGTTTCCTTAAAATAGTACATATTTAATTAGATTATATGTTAAATAATTTTGAATATCTGGGTATCTTCTACTATTTTAGAGAACAGGTCAAGCAAACAGGGGTTTATATTATGTCACTTCAGTTACAAACTGATCAATCCCATGGTTCCAATGAACAATTAATTTTTTATGTTCTATTTCTAAAAATCAATTGAGAGAAATGATGATTTCTTTGAAAGTCCCTTTTAAGGGTTGAGATAGTTATCATTATCATTATGGGCAAAACACAAAGTTTAAAAAGTCAACATTCATTTGTCCCCAAACTATAGTATTTAAAAATATTACTTATGAATGATAAATTATGGGCTTTGGGAATTAAGAAGTACTTTTGCCCTTTCTAATATTTGTAATGTTTGGAGACAGTTGTGTCTATATATCTACATACATAGGAAGGCTTATGAAAACTAATAGACACTGGGGACCAATAATATCTTATAATTTTCATGACATATACAATCAGATGGAGAAAGAATTGGGCCTATATTGTAATTACAGTTTCTTCATGGGTAGTTATTGATGAATGGTCATTATCAATTTTGCTTTCTACTTGAATTGCCATCATCATATTAAATAGCTGACATTTTAATTCAAGTGTCTGAAAAGTCAACTTAATGTTAGCTACAAAATTATCTGATTCAAATTCATGGAGTTCTAAAAGCCATTAAGTTTTATGAGCAGAGTGAAAAGTTTACTCCATTGGCTCATAATTTTATCTTTCCAGTCAGGAGATAACAATAACATGAAAACATTACCACCCATGAAAATATATCTCATGTACAATATGGAGTGAAAATGAAAGATTAATTATTTTGAGATAAGTGGTTCTAGAAAGCAGGGGAAAAAAATCCACTCTCTCCTTAGCAATTGATAACCATTTAAGTAATAAAGATGATATAATTGTCACTAAATGTAATATGAATGAAACACACAATTGTGCCTAGTAATGAACCTGAAAGTTACCTATTTTGAATCCACTGTCATGAAACAGAAAAAGGGAGAAGTGAAAGATAATATTATCTGTTAAACAATGGTTAAATGTCAAGTTCTGTCAGAATGAAAGGCAGTGCCTACCTCAACATCTGGCAAATTATCACCTCTTTTGCATTGATCTTCATAGTTATCTGCCTTAGATTATTTTATCATGTTACAGTTTCTTTCCATTACAGTAGGGGCACTTTATCCCTTAAATTTTCTTCAGAAAAATAATTTTGTTGCCCAAATCTCTTTATAATATTTTTATTTGATCAACATTTTAATGTATGGAATATGTGCTGTGGAAAAACAAAATTTACCCTCAACTTTCTTCTTATGTTATGCATTTCAAAGGTCCCAGCATAGACACATTTTATTTCTTTAATTCTGTTAAAAAAAGATATTAACAGTTCTTTTAAGGCTCCTGTCAACTACAGTACACAGGAAAGCTGAGAGATAACAGCTTTGGGTTTTAAATGGTGCACTTTAAATACTATTTGTTTGTTGCTGATCTATTCATGATTCTTGCCACAGTTGGTACCTGTGTATCCGATGCTGCCAGTATCATTACTTATAAATCATGAAATGCAAGTTTGGAGAGATTAAGGTAATTTTTCATATTCATCCAATTCACGTCATTTAATACAGATGCACACACAAATGAGTTTACATATATAGAAAGCTTACATATAAAAATAAAAGAATCTACCCCAGTAAGAAACCAAAGAATGATGTGAAATTTTATCTATGTTCACAAGACTAATTTTAAATGTAAAGGAAGGTAGGTAAAATCCTAAATACATACAGTGAGATGTATTTAAAACATGAAAGTATAGTGAAAGAAGTAAATATATTGTCTATCACATAATGCGATATTTTACAGGGGGTTAGTGCTTATGTAAGTTTTGTCTGATCAGCATGATTTTATCAGGGAAAGTAGTGTCCAGTATAGATTCTGAAACCCATGTTTGTGTCTGACTTCACCATTACCATGCACGCTCATTTTTAATTGCATCTGTAACAATGTGTCATAGATTGTTGTGATATAAACAGCACAGATGTATTAACCTAAAGTTCCATATGTTATTAGTATGGCTTGTGTATCTTAGGCTACAATCAGCAGGTACTCTGGATACTGTCCCTTCCTGAGGCTGTTAGCAAAATTCCATTTCCTTGCATTTCATATTATTATTATTATTATTATTATTTATTATTATTATTATTATTATTTAATTTTTTTGCAGTCCAGTCGTTATCCCCCTCCCATTCCACCCTCTGACAGTTCCTCATCCCATCTCATTCATCTTTCCCCTTCTCCAAGAGGATATCTCCACAACCCACCCCACCCCACCCCACCCCACCAGATTTCCCCACTCCTTGGGACCTCACGTCTCTCACTGAGCCACCAAACAGGTAGCATTTCATCTTCTAACAGGTCTTTGTGTTAGTGTGTCTCATCTTCTAACCTGACTACATGTCTTGGGTCCTTTTTATATGCATGTCCATTTGGCCTGGCTTTAGTTGTAATTATATTTCTTGATGCAAGGAGTACTTCTTTATATGGAACTGTGTTATTTTATTGTGCTAAAATGGACAATGTAGGACATTTTCACCATTTCAAAGTCCCCAAGAGTATTCTTACCACCAAAGTCCCTTTGGTCATGTAAAGTAGTATATTCACAAATTTCAGGGATAAAGGGGTGGGACACATTTTGGAGGGTGGGAGATTATTAGATTATCAGATCCATGGAAAATCTTAAATTTTTCAGGTCTCTAGCAGATTTAAGTAAACTTCTTTGTCTAGGAGAAAAGAACTTTATATTGAAGATGATGATGCCCACTGTTTCCCAAGAGTGACTCAATAACTAGAGTGGAGGCTGCCAAAGCTCTTCACCCTTCCTGTGGCCTTGGAGGTCACATCTTTAGCATATTCACCTTTCCACTCTCAGGCTACTAACCATCCAATCAGTATTGGAGATGGGCTTCCTCTTGAGGCATGAACCTCAAGTTAAACCAGACATTGGTTGGCCATTCCCACAAGTTCTCTTCCATCATTGGCTCAGGTCATGTTGTTTGTTGTGGGTTTTGTGGTGGGTTGGAGTGGATGTTTCTCTTTCCATAGTCTGCAGAGTACTTTTTTGGGCCAGAGAGACTAGAACATAGGGCTGAAGGCTTCATGTCCATACCAGCTTGATCCCTCAATGAGTTGTCTGGATGTTGTCTTCAGCAATGGGACCCCCCCCCACGGTCATAGAAACAAATGGGACTAGCAAAAGAAAAAATATCAATGAAATGATCCCTAATGATATTTTGCTGTACTTCGAGATCAGTGCCTTTTTCAGTCATCAGAGAGGTTTCCTCCCACAGCATATGGGAACAGATGCTGCTGCGGCCCACAGCCAGACATTATGCAGAGAAAGAGAGTCTAAATTGGAGATCTCTAGTGGATCCCTCCACTCTGAGATCTGAGAACCCAGTGGAAGAGGGGGTGGAAAGACTGTGGCAGTCAGAAGAAATGGAGAATACCATGGCTCAATAAATCAACTATGCAGGGCTCACATGGATTTAGAGACAGAAGGGGAAAGCAAGGGAACTCTATGGGTCTGTACCAGGTTCTCTTCATAGGCATGGATGTTAGCTTGGTGTTTCTGTGGGACACCTAACAGTGGGAGCAGGTGTATCTCTGATTCTTTTCCCTGCTCTTGGGACTCCTTTTCTCCTCTTCAGTTGCCTTGTCCAGCCTTGTTATGAGGGCTTTTGCCTTGTCTTAGAGTATCTTATCTTGTCCTGTTTGACTCTTGTCTCTTCTGAAGAGAAAGTTGAGAGGGAGAGGAGAGAGGAAGGGGAAGGCAGGAGAGAGGGGATGTAAGGTGAGAAGGGAGAGAAAACTGTGGTTAAGATGTAGTGCATGAGAGAAAAATATTTAAAAATAACTTTGGAAAGCTCAAAAAGATGACGATATTTGATCAATCTGCCTCATGATTAAAATCTACTCCAAGTTCCCTTATTGCTTGCTCTTTTCTGTTATCAAAAAAGCTATTTACCTTTAGTTCAGACACTGTATTCTCATAAGTTCAAATGTCTGTTGATATGGATAATGGTTCTCAAAGACAATATACCCTTTGCAGAACTTTTTCCCTACATTCTTCCTATATTCCTACTTTGAAAGTGTTTTTGCTCTGTTTCTAACATCAGCAAAGAATGAAAACAAAACTATACTGTGACATTATTAGGAGAGCCAGCCTCACAGCAAACTCCCTGAACTTTGTCTCTTACAATCTTTCTGCTTCCTCTTCTACAAAGTCTTCTATCTTATGTACAGGATGTTTTGTAGATGTATGCATTGGAACAGGGCTACACAATTTGCAATTTGATTATTGTTTTCTCTAGTGATCTCTGTCTGTTACAAAGAGAAGTCTCCTCCATGAGGGTGAAGACTACACTTACCCATGGGTATAAGGGTTTAGATTGCTTTTAGGAATGCCTATTCCAAGAAATCTCACTAACATGTCTTCCCAAATAGAAGCTGATCAAAGATTGAGGATTACACCAATAGACATACCATATGGAAAATCCCACAAACACTCAAACTACACAGGAACTGTTGCAGCTAAACAATTCTGAGAGATAGAGAAATAGTATTCCTGAAAAAAACAACAAACTAATTGATTTTCAATATCAAATAGTCATCTTTGAAAACACACATACATATAAGTAATATTATTTTCAATGATCAGGTTTTATTTAGGAATATATATGTATATGCATGTGATAAATGCATTTTTATTAGATATTTACTTTATTTACATTTCAAATGTCCCTTTTCCTGGTTTCCCCTCCCCAAATCCCTGGTTTCCCCGTCCCCCTGCTCACCAACCCACCCACACCTGTTTCTTTCTCCGGACATTCCCCTACACTGGGGCATAGAGCCTTCACAAGACCAAGGGACACTCCTCCCATTGATGACCACAGAGGCCATCCTCTGCTATATATGCAGCTAGAGCCATGAGTCCCACCTTGTGTACTTTTTTGGTTGGTGATTTAGTCCCTGGGAGCTCTGGGGGGTACTGGCTGGTTCATATTGTTGTTCTTCCTGTGGGACTGCTAACCCCTTCAGATCCTTTCATTTAATGAAATAAGGGAGGCCATGAATTTGAAAGAGAGAATGGGAGGGCTTAGAGGGGTGACAGGGGAGGGAGAATTGTAACTATATTATAATCTCAAAAACAAAACAAACAAACAAACAAACAAAACATGCTGTGACTTAGAAAATGATAGGCCTGAATTTATCATGTTTTCATTTCACCTTTAAAAACAAAACCACACAGAAGCAAGCAAACAAAACTCTATTAAGAAGAACATTAATTAAATCTCTCCGTGGTTCTCTATTACCATTGCATGTCTTCCATTTAGGATCCATTTACAATGTGCTACCTATCTACCCACCTTAGCTGCAGCATTCTTTCTTTGGAGGGTTCAGAATGCAGTGAAACTGCTTCCCCCTAAAGGGCAACTCACTGTTTTCCTTTGCTACTTCCAACCTTGTATGACTCAGTTAGAATAAATCCCAGCTAACCTTGACTGAAACTTGCTGACTGGTCTGTGCACTTTTTCAGCGTCTGGTCTTTGATCACATTATCCTTTCTTTATTCCTTTGTCTTCTTCCTTTTGCTCCAAATATTTTCCATTCATCCTCCCCGCCCAGGACTTCTTGCTCTTTGTCCTAAAAGGGAAATGATTGTGTCCTCTAGGAAGCTTTATCTTACCCTTGTCTAGGTTACTCTCTATCATTAGTTGAAAAACATATCAGATTAAAAGTGTTACGACAGTGAAAGTCAATCAAGATTTTTTTTTTTCCTCCGTTAAGGCGTTGCACTCAGAGCTTTCAATATAATATTTTCTAAACCATCCCAGAAACAATTTTGTAAAGTGCTTGTTAAGAGGAATTACAGATAGCTGTGTGGTACACAAAGCTACTGCATGGAGTCATTTGGGAGGTTCTGGCTGGCTATGAAGACAAAGCTTACCCTTGGCTGTCATGCATTCAGTCATGTCTTTTACACAAGTGGCTCTAAAACAAAGCTTCACTGTGTTCCTATTTTGATCACATTCACAGATGCCAACTCACACCAAGAATGTTCTTATGAAAGTAATGTAGAAATTTATTAACTGTTTTTTCCCAAGTATCTAAATGCCATGGAACATCAGAGCAAAATATTCGTTTGTTTGTTTGTTTGTTTGTTTGTTTCAAGACAGGGTTTCTCTGTGTAGTCCTGGCTGTCCTGGAACTCACTCTGTAGACCAGGCTGGCCTTGAACTCAGAAATTCACCTGCTTGTGCCTCCCAAGTGCTGGAAAATATTCTTGGTACCAACAAAAATAAGAGTTCTTAATACTAAAGGTAGTTGGATTTGAATTTTGAATTTCTTTTGATTCTCTCTCTCTTCTTCTATCTCTGTCTCTGTCTCTCTGCCTCTCTCTCTCTCTTTCTTTCTCTCTCTCTCTCTCTCTCTCTCTCTCTCTCTCTCTCTGTGTAAGTCATCAGTACTTCATATACCCCTGAGCCAGAATGGAAGGTACATTATTGGTCCCTGGCAATGATAGTCTATAGTTTGCTTTCTTCATACTTTCATATTGATGAATTGAGAACCACAGATAGTCTCCTAATCTTCATGTGTAAACAATAATCTTGATACACTCTTTGTGAAGGAGGACTCACTTTTCTTTTTACCATTTTGATTTTTTTCATAATTTGCTTTAAAGAAAGTAGGTTGATTGCCTAGTAAACATTTTCTATGGGGCACTGTACTGCCTATTTTATCTAATTTGTCAAATTTTATCTAATTTGTCAAATTTCAAACAAAAATTTTGGGGTTTTTATCTTCTTTTCTTTTAGAGTTAGAGAGATATGTTTGAGATTATTAACTTCTCATGGAATAGCTGGTTTTCACCGAGAGCTGAATCTAAGGCAGGAGCCAGTTTTCTTTCAGGCTTTCCCTCCCAACTCACCTGTGTCTAGAAATAAATGCTCACAGGCAGATGGATAGTCCCCTCGGTTTCCCTTATGCTAAGATGTTACTCTGTATTATTTCTAAGGCTCCTTCTAGTTCATATGTTTTGTTATTAGAAACAGCATCATTTGTGTTTTCCTAACCACCAGGAAATCCCTTGAACAGTGTAAATTATGCGATGATTAAAGTCAGAACTGTGAGATTTTTGTTGTTTTTCTTACTATTTTTCTTGTTAATTTCTTTATGGTTCAGTGAAAGATTGATTTTCTTATATATAAAATAATAGCTAGGATATGAATGGTTCTATGAGCTACATTTTAATTATACAAGAATTCACATTTTAAAGAACAAATTATTTCAACTTAGTCAAAAAGAAGAAGATGCCCATTATAACTACAGAATATCAAAGGCTTCTTTACCCTATATATTCGTGTAGGGCATCTGAAACAGAGGAGAATCTAGTATGAATAGTTTCTTAAAAGAGAAATCAAAGTCAAGCTGCTTTTACACATTTGACTTTGCAACAGCTGTGTAGGTAGGAGGAATTTTGCCTTTTCATTTACTGAAGAGTTTGGTCATGACAAGCCATGTCTATTTCTCTGGTTATTTTGAAAGCTTTGAATCCAAAGGGATTGGAGTCACTGAAATAAATTGCACTGATGCCAGTAACTAGCGACTTTGTAGCAGGGCCGAGTGAGCATCTGCTTTGCCTAGAATCCTGGAGCCAAGTGTGATGTCTGGGGACAGGAGTAGAACTGGACTGACAGCTTAGTTTTTCTGCTGCCCTGAACTGACTGAAGTTAGCTGTGGAAATTGCCCAACTTCATCAATACAATCCCGTTTATCATATCATTGTTTTGAGTGACACCACCTGAGCCTAGAGTCCCTACTTGTCGTGCTCCCTCCTTACATTTCACGCACACCTCGGTGACAGATTACTGCCATTACACAGACATCTCTTGGTTAACCCTCCTTTAAAGTCCAAATGGCTGCTCTGCTAACACTTGTGGATAGCACCAATACCCAGTTAACAATTGTTCTTTCTCAGTGAGAATGAAAGCAAGGAAACCAGGAAGGGTTCTGTTACTGGTTAATGAAAAGCCAAATTACTATTTCCCAGCAGGATCCACCAAAGACTATAAACAGAAAAAAAAAAAATTACAGTTACAACAGGGTTAGCTTCTTGTCCATTATTAGGTAATTTGCTTTGAGATCCAGATGGAGTAAATCAATGCTTAAGGAACCTGGTTCATGATTATATATTTTCAATAATTATCAATATCTAAAATTCATTAAACCAGGGCATGTGTGTATATCCTGAGAGGTGAGAGAAAAGCTAAAATTTTAGGCAATTTTGCTTTTATCTTCATGTTTTAAGACTGAGGACAACCGGACATGGTGGTGGTGCACGCCTTTAATCCCAGCACTCGGGAGGCAGAGGCAGGCAGATTTCTGAGTTCGAGGCCAACCTGGTCTACAAAGTGAGCTCCAGGACAGCCAAGGATATACAGAGAAACCCTGTCTCGAAAAACCAAACAAAAAAGACAGGGCACCAGGCAGAGTGAGCCAATGAAAATGTGAGTTATTGGTATAAAGTCAGGACATCTTTTGAACTCATCCTCCACATCCTATCTTCAAAAGTACTCCAGAAGCAGTATTTACTCCCAGCAAATCTGTAGCCTCAACATCCATCACAGGATTCTTTGAAGAACTAGAATCTTACATCAATATTGTCTAGCTGAGGGATAACCACCTTAAATCGAATAGGAAAGCTGACAGCATTTTTAAACTGTCAGAAACACCTGACTGAGATGCCTTTGCTTTTACTGTATGCCTGATTGTGTAGATATTTTGTCACTGGATTCTCAGATCCCTTGCCTTTGCACAGATGGGCAGCAAAAACAATGATTAGGCATGTAACATTTGTCTCATTCTGGTACCTTGAAATTTATTCTATAAGATAACCTAACTCAGTCATTTGTTCAGTTCAGCTTCTTCCTGGTATAGAAGATTTTCCTTGCCACAAGATAAATAGTAAGTACCACTACTGAAATAGAAAGAATAATTTTGAAAAAAGCCATTGTCTTATTGAAGGCAGATTCTGTTGGTAGTTGCGTATCCTTTCACGAAGAGACATAGAAGTGATATAGCCCCATCTCCATAATCCAAAAATGGAGATCTTAGAGATTCTTGTGATGCAGTCCAGACTGATCTTGAGACACAAGGTCATTCTAGTGCTCCTCTCTGAGTTGTATGACAAGTATTATCCACCATGCTCACATCTACCAAAACAGAACATTTTAGAATAAATTAACTTGAATTAAATTGTATAGCTGTATACTGAACATAATCATCATTGATGAGAAGTAATTCAGCTAGCTTCATCCCCAAATTTACAACAATAGAACGTATTTTTAAGTCACAAATAAGTAAGTTACAAACAATACAGGTGTAATATTAAGTAAATAGAATGTGAGCGAGAAGAACTTTTTTGAAATGACCTTATTTCTGCATGGGTCACAAAGTATGACCCATGTCACCTACAATGGTGGCTTGAAGGGGCATCACTCCCATAGGCTCATATTTGAAAACTTGTCCCCCAATCATTAGAGCTGTTTGTGAAGGATTAGGAAGTATATAGCCTTGTTGGAGGAGGTGTGTCACAGGATAGTGTGTGAGTGAGAGAACTTTGAGGCTTTGAAAGTTCCTGCCATCACAAGTGATTTACAACAACTGGAGCAGGGGCCATTCCTGATTGTTGCCTGCCTTTGAACGCCTTCCCCCTGACTGTACTGCCTTGTGGAGGCTCAATAGAAGTTGCACCTAGTCATATTGCAACTTAATCTGCCAAAGAGGGGTTGATATACATGGGGGGAATCCCCTTCTCAGAGGAGAAAAGGAGAGGGAGATAGGGGAGAACAGGAAAAGACAGGGAGGAGAAGAGAGAAGGTAAGCCAAGACTGAGATGTAAAGTTAATAAATAAATTTAAAGACCTATTTATTATTATGCAGTGACAAGGAGACTTTGAAATGCTCATCCTTAAATCAGACTTCTGTATCGTACTGTTCTCTTCAAAGCTTTGGGGCCTATGCAGAGAAGGAAGTAAAAGAGTGTAAGATCCAGAGGTGATGGATGACTACAGAACTAGTGTTCCCAGATGGAATGGAGTAGATGTACATATGAATTTATAGCAACTGTGACACAATATCTGTACAGGTTCAAGTCAGGTGAAATCTCAGCATGAAGAAAGGAAGTGCACATGAAGCCACTGCCCTATCTAATGAGCTAATGCCATCTGATTGCTGCTGAACGAAAGTCAACTTTCTTCAATAAAGTGACACCTGACACATCAGCCATATTCATTTTTTTCTCTCTGTCTATTTTTTTTCTTAGTTTTAAACTCCAGATTTTATTCCCCTTCTGGTCCACCCTCTGACTGTTCCACATCCCATAACCACTCCCTGACCTCCTGTGTCCACAAGGATGTCCTCACCCCCCACCCTACCAAACTTCTAAACTCCCTGGGGCTTCCAATCTCTTGAGGGTTAGGTGCATCTTCTCTGACTAAACAAAGACAGGCAGTCCTCTGCTGTATATGTGTTGGGGGCCTCATCAGCTGGTGTATGCTGCCTGGTTGGTGGTCCAGTGTCTGAGAGATCTTGGGGGTCCAGGTTAATTGAGACTGCTGGTCCTCCTAAAAGGCTGCCCTCCTCCTCAGCTTCTTACAGCTTTCCCCTAATTCAACCACAGTGCAGCTTTTGTCCATTGATTGGGTGCAAATATCTGCACATGACTCTTTCAGCTGCTTGGTGGGTCTTTTAGGGGCCAGTTATGATAGGTCCCTTTTTGTGAGCACTCCATAGCCTCCATAATAGTGTCAGGTCTTGGTAGGAGAGGGAAATTGTAGAGCCCACCTCCAGCAGAAAGATGGGGCATCAAGTGAGGGATGAGGTTGCCATCCCACAGTCAAAACTCTGACACATAATTGTTGCTGTCTGAAAGAACTGCAGGGATGGAAATGGAGAGGAGCCTGAGGAAAAGAAGGTCCAGTGACATCAGCCATATTCTAAAGGCAGGCTTAACACTCATGCTCAGCCAGCACAAATTAGAGTTCATGGATTTTGTGGTGTTTTGCCTTTTGGGATGGGGATATTAGGGGAAGACATCAAAGACATGAAGCTGCACTGCAGATGGACTGTAAGAAGGAAGAAGGTGATGAGTATGACCAAAATATATTACGTGGGATCCTCAAAGAATACATAAAAACCTTATTAACAAACAACATCAAAATTAAAAAAAAATAACAAAAACAACCACCACCAACCTAATCAGTGTTTGTTTGTCATTTTACTAAATGATCTGTCTTTCATCCATGTAGATTTTTCAATTTTAAAATTCAATTCTATTTTCTTTGCTGTAGACTAGTTATGTGAGTCATATATTAGAATCTGGACTTCAGAAACTAGCAATGAAGTTCTGTTGAGGGGAAAGGAAATATAAAGAGAACACAGCACATTTGGTAAGTGTCTTATATGAACCACAGAAAGTAATACTGGGGATTTTTTACTCATTTCCTGAGGCTGTGGAGTTGTAACATATTTCCTGTTGCACAATAGATAATATAGAAAGGTTGGAGGAAACGTGTGAATTTCCATAGTGCTCCTTAAAAAATAAGCCATTGAATTGAATGGATGCTACTTTTTGATTGTTAATTCCAAATTAGAGTTTGAAAATGTTCACAGACTTTGTGAATGTTTTTACCAGACAAATTTAGCACATTGATGGGATAATAAAAGCTATCACTTGAACTCCTCCCAGAGTTCTCAGTGGTACCAAGAGAGGGACCTGCCATGGGGTGCCACAGGAAGTCTCTCTCTGCGCTCCAGACATATTTACATCTTTTGCACTTTTGAGCTTGTACAGAGATGAGCACAGGGGAAGAGAACTGGATATGGCTAGCATCTTATAAGATTTATGAACTGCTAAGTTTAGAAATGTCATTTTGTTATTGCCAGTGAACTGCTGGCATCTTTGTATGAGTCACTAAGAAAAAAAAATAGCAATCACCTCCTTTGCAAGAGCTGGGATGAGTAACACAAAATGGGTTCAATTAATCATTTTAACCATTGAATTCACTCTGGATAAACAAAGTGTGTATCAGATGATATGCCCTAGAAAGGTAGTCATCCTTATAAAATGCTACTCTGCAGCTCTGCTCTTCTCATTATCGTATTGCAAATAGTTTTCTGAAAGAAAAAACTGTTCAAGCAAAATATTAAACAGCATTCATTTGTCATTTTCCTGCAGGGACTCGGCAGCAACCTGCTGTGGATGAAAATATGTGGTCATTACAGAGCTGGTATTGAATTGTTTGTTTATCTTTTAGCAGAGGAGAGAGGTTTCAATGATGTTACTTTTTGATTGTTAATTTCAGACACTCTGCTTTCTACAGGCATATTTCCTGTCCGGTGTTATTAATAGATGAATATGTAAACATGCTGTTAGTGTGTTTTTTTTTTAATGTTCACATAATATTCTGTGCCACAATCTCTTTTCAACCTAAGAAATGACAAGAGGTTTCGTTTCCTTGTTAGTGTGTGGTATCTTGTACTACAGTGAGTTAGGCTGCTTGCCTTTTGAGGGGTTAGAAGAACTTGTTATAAATGGAATGGGTAAGGATGCCTAAGCTTGATAGGAATATAGATCTGGGTAATGGATCATTGGGAGATAAGATCCATCTACATTTGCTATCTGCTTCTTCAAGTCCAGGAAAGCAACAGTCATTTTTTCTTCTTATTTTTAATTCAGGGAAATTTTTAATTTTTTTTCTCTTCTACTTTTCATTCTCATTATTTCCCTTCATCTTATCTTTATCCTTCTTATCTTATTCTCCTCTAGGCTGATTCATAATATTGCAAAGTGATCCAAGAAAGTGAGAGACCACAAAACACAAGGCTAGTAGTATCTAGTCCATTTGAAAGTAACTTATGACAATATCTTGGTACACCAACCTTCACAACACCTTTACTATGTTTAATCTAGTTTTATTTCATGACGTGCTTAGATAACATACGAACATCTCATCATTTTTTCTGTAGCTTTCTTACTCAAGACTATCAGCCTGTTAAGACACAGAAAGAGCTCTAGTCTCATTAACTTTGTCTATAAACTTGCAACATATTTATGGCACTCTTCAGCACTTGCTTCACAATTCTTATCCCCTTTATATCAAAGAATACAGAAGTTTACACATTCCTCAAAAACATGTATGCATCATATGTAGCAGCTGTGTAGATTGGTCTATTGTCCCTGCCTCTGTTGCCTACCTATGGATCCTCTTTCCTTAACTCGGCTGCCTTGTCTGGCCTCAGTGGTAGAGGATGTGTCTATTCCTGTAATGACTTCATGTGCCAGTGTCGGTTGATACTATGGGGTGAGGGAACTTGCCCTTATCAGAGGAGAAGGGGAGGGGAACTGGGCTATATGAAAGGATACTGGGCACAGAACAGGGGTTGCTATTGTGATGTAAAGGGAATAATTGAATAAATAAATAAATGAATAAATAAGAAAACATGAGTGCCTACCAAAAGTAAATAATAAGTGTCAGTTAAACATAAATGGGGCCAATTGGTGTTCTTTGAATACTTACTGTCACATATGCTCCAAACAGTATGTTTAGTATGTATAAATATTTGCTAACCTAAGAGCCTGCTGAAAAAGAATTTCACTTTACTGCTAGGAATAAATAAAATATGCAGAAGTGAATCAACAAGCATGACTATCCTGGCTACTACCTTATTTGTTTCATATTTAGACAAAAGAGAGAGAAAAGTAGAATTCTGAAAATTGATGGAAAGTTTGGCTTACTCAGGTGACTGTAAATAAAATTTGTGCTTGGAGACAGTACTTAGCCCAGATGTGTCCTGTTAATATTGATTTGTGATCTTGTCTTCCAAAATAGATACAACTTTTACTGAGTTAGCTGACAACAGGAGAATGCAAAGAAGTTTAAGAATAAGTTGAGTCAAAACCATACTTGCTCAATAAACTATAAAGCTGCTCTTCCAGGCAGAAAGGAGACAATTGCAGGTTTTATTACTGCCTGAATGGAGGGGCTTAATTGCTCAGATATACTGCTAAGCCTCTTAATAGTCTGATCCTGCAATGGAAGGAAACATGAAAAAATTAAATTCGGGTAAAACCATAGGCTAGGTAATTGGCTTATAGTAACATGGACCCTAAATATTTGATTCTAAATATCTTCTTTTTCTATGTTTGTGTATGCATGTGATTTGACTTAAAAAAATCTTTACTCTTTCCTCATTCACTCATTAAATACTGCTTACCAGTTACCACTAATAAGCTACAATAATTAATACATGGTAAAGCTACTAATCATGCATTATTTCATTCTTAGTATGCGACTCAATATACTTGAGATAGATAATGATAGTTATCAGTATAGCTCTTAAAATAAGTAAGCAATTGCCCAAGTAATTTACAGTAACAATTGAGTGTTTTACTGTGAATGAATGGCTGCCTTGCTCTGTAATGAGGATTTGATCCCAGTGCTTTAGATACTCCTGTATCCCTTTCCCTTTCCCAGAGAATAACATTGAGATCTGATGAACTTGAGCCTTGCTCAAGTCTCAGTTTATTAGTAGGGAAACTTAGTCTGCCAATGAAGATGATGCTCTTCACAGTGCATCCCAGTAATTCTGCACAAATTCCAGGCTCATCTTGCTTCTGGCTTATGAGTGAGCCATAGTTCTTTAGGCATAATCATTACCAGTAGCTAGGATAGATGATGGCTCTACATTTCAGTTACACAACTTGGTACTTTTGGATATTATTTCTATCACATAAACCCAGAGAGGGTAATAAGAAATAAAACATAAACAAGAATCGAAGCTTCTGGAATTTTAATGGCCAAACCGCTATGAACACAGCATCATCGTGGCATCATTATAGTATTGTTGCAGCTATTGGTTTTATAATAATATATAATGCTACTACTCGTTAAAGTGTAATTAATATATCTGGTTTATGATGCTCTTAGGCTCTGCTCCCCTTCTTCCCTCCCTCTCCATTTATCTTTATACCATTTTCCTTGGGCACTTTAGATGAGCCACAGAATCACAGGTCTGTGTCTTAGTATATATATATACTTTATGGTTGGGGAAGTTAGTCCACAATGATAACCCAAGAGAATCTTAATAATCTTTGTTTTAACAAGACTAAATTTATACTATTGTCACATAGCTAATTATTCTGTTACACCCCTGGTGTTTAGGATTATGGAGTCATAAGGAGTAATGATAGTTTAAAAAAATAACTTTTACAAAAGCTAATTTCCTATAACTTGTGCTACTGGCAAGGCATGAATTATTACTCTGGAATATTTGACTACTTATTGGACAAGAAAGGGGGATGTGTTTTATACAGATACACAGTATTTCTGTGGTCCAGAGTCATTTGGAACACATACACACACAATGTTTGTAAATTCAAAGGGTACCAGAGCCAAGATGCCTGAATGACTTGGAAAACACTATTATTTTGTTACAAATATGCATTTCATGGGCTGCTGCATGAACAAACAGCTTCATTCAGGTGTCAACCTTCACTTTCCTGGGAACGTTTCCTTGTGAGGGGAAGAGACAATAAGCAATCTCATGGTGAGCCTCCTCCTATTTCCTAGAGTCTATAGACAACTTCCTGACTTATATGAGAGAACAGAAACACATGTTAAGGGTCAGAATGAGGAATAACTACAGAAACAGATGATAGAGAATTTGTAAATAATATAATCCTCGAAAATTCTAAAACAGTCACTAGATCACATATTCTTTTTGAAAGAATAATTCAAAGCCCTTCTGCTGGGATACCACTAATTTCTTACTCAGTCGTTAGGTTTAGGAGTTCAATGACTTATTTTAGCTGCTGTAACTGAAAAATGAAATTCAGCTCATTTAGTAGGGGTTCATGCTTGTAGTTGAGGTAGCTTTTCTGGAGAATGTGAGAAATATGTGATACACTTTTCACACCAGTCTACTTAAAAATTACTGATGGAACAACTTCAGGGGAAATAAGTTTGTTTGGTTTTTTGGGGTTTCATGTTTTTGGCTTTTGGTTTTGTTTTTTGGCTCTGAGTTTTGGAGGACTTAACCACTTGACTCTGGACCTATTTAAAGGCAAATATTATGGTGGGATCATAACAGTACAAAGCCCAATGAGTATGCACACACTGATTTATATTGCATGTGTCTCTTACACTTATTACCTTTTAGTAACATCATGATATGAAGAACACATGAAGGGATTGAAGGGATTAACTCATTGTTATTTAAATTTCTTCATGAGAAAATGGACTCTGGAAAGACCATGACAGATATGCCTAGAAAGGTGTCTCCCTAGGTGTTTCTCTATCTGATCATACTGACAATCATTACTAACCAACAAAAATGTTATATCTAAATGGATATTATAGCCAACACTATCCTTTTACCATGTAACCTATAAGGTATGTCCAATTGTGGATATTGTCACAAGATATTTTAATGTACAAAGTTTGCACTGGAGAATGACACAATCAAGTACAAGAAATGAATCTCAGATATTATCATGTTTTGAGTAAGTAACCTATGATTTTGGTTGGATTACATGCATAATTATTCTAGGGTTTGTGTGTCTAGGGCTGCAGGCTAAATATATCTATGTAATTATGTCAGTAATTCATGTCCTCTAGGTTCAATAAAAATTCAAAACTCTCAACTTAGCATTCTTCCTCATAAACTATCAATATCATGATTTACCTAAATTATAGAATGTTTAATGTAAAATTATGTTTGTTTCCTTCATTTTTTCTTCTCTTCATATCATATGTACACATATGTATATGCATGTGGTACGTGTGTGCTTTCTAAAGTTCTAATATGTTGTCAATTTTTGAGAAAGTTCCATGAGCTGATGAGAAGAAAGTATATCTTCAGTGTTTAGTTGTATATCTTTAATGCTTTGTAAATGACTTTGGGATATATTTGATCTATGATGGTATTTAAATTGAGCATTTCTCTGTTTACTGTTGGTCTGGATGACAGGTCTAATGGTGAGAGTGGGGTATTAAAGTCACTCACTATTATTGTGTGAAGATCAACATGTGATTTTTATATGTAGTAATGTTTTAATATGAAATCAGGTTTCTTTGTCTTGCTGCAAAAATATTTAGAATTATATAATAATTTTGGTGGTTCCATGACATCTTATTTTTCTTAAGCTGCTTTTGAATATCTAGAAGATACTATGACATCCTCCATGGCTTAGAGGGAGGATGCAGTGTAGCAAGCAGGGAGAAGTAGCTAATAGACAATCCCAAGTAGCTTTACCATTTGTTCACCTCAGAAAGTTACTTAAAACCCTTGCATAGTAATTTAGTGTGAGAAATATATAACAAAAATCATTCAGTGTAGAATATATTTTAATGTAGAGTCTCCTGTGAAGATAATTGAAGCTCAAGATCTAACAAGATGTGAATGACTCAGATATTAGCTTGATTTCCTTGCTGTGTGAATTGTAGAAAATTATGAAATTGTTTTGTAATTCTGATTTTCTATTTATAGTTCAGTGTAAAAATTGATTAAAGTGTTATGTTTATAAAAATTGTCTCTGTCTCAATACATGTTTATAAAACAGAACTCTTTAAATATTATCCTTGTTGCTTGCCATGATTCTTATTTCCTACTTTAACTTATACCATTTACAATTCATACAGAAGATTAATATGTAAGTACTATACACAAACACCTGCTCTCATAAAACTGACAATTTATTTTTAAAGGCTAGTCACCCTGGGATGAATATTGTCTATATGGCACTTACAAAAGACTTTTAAATGTCCCATGTTGGTCAAGATGTAGAGGTACTAACATGTAGCTGATACAAATAAAAATTTAAACATTATATAAAAAAATGTTTCATATAGGGTTTGGAAAGAGGACTGAGGGTTAAGACTGTTCTTCCTAGAGACCTAAGGTAAATTTCTAGCACTCACATGGCAGCCCACAACTGCCTGTAACTTCTTCCAGAGGGTGTGATATACTCTTCTGGACTCCATGAGCACCAGACACACATGTGGTATACAGACAAATATGCAGCAAGACATCATTCATATAAAATTTAATTTAAAGAAATCTTTTAAAGATATTTAAAAATACTGCTCATTATTTAATATAATTCAACATTTATGTCCTTCATGACACAATTAGTTCACTCTCAGATATGTAGTTATAACAGTAGAATAAAATTTACATCAAAATTTGCATAGGAATGCTGATTAAAGCTTTGTTTATAATATACAGCAAACTAACAGCCAACATCAAGTTAAATGGAGAGAAATTTGAAGCAATCCCACCAAAACCCAACTTTGTCCCACCAACCAGAGACATCAGTTTTGGGAAAGGATATTGACCAATCCTAAATCTGATAGGGGACTAATATCCAATATATACAAAGAGTTCAAGAAGCTGGACTTTAGAAATTCAAATAACCCTATTAAAAATGGGGTACAGAGCTAAACAAAGAAGTCTCAAGTGAGGAATACAGAAGGGCTGAGAAGCACCTGAAAATGTTCAACATCCTTAATCATCAGGGAAATGCAAATCAAAACAACCTTGAGATTCCACCTCACTCCAGTCAGAATGGCTAAGATAAAAAATTCAGGTGACAGCAGAATCTGGCGAGGATGTGGAGAAAGAAGAACACTCCTCCATTGCGGGTGGGATTGCAAGAGGTACAACCACTCTGGAAATCAGTCTGGTGGTTCCTCAGAAAATTGGACATAGTACTACTATCCCAAGTGCTTGCTGCCCTTAATATATCTGATTGGAGCCTGTCCTTCCCATAATCCCAGTTGATTCAGGACTCCTCAGTGTCCAGCTTTCTCTGTGATCCTTTGATTGTGGGTTCCTGTGAACCTGAGATTCTGCGTGTGTCAGAGTTCTTGGCAGTCAAGCTCCTCTGAGACCTTGAAACATTGGTGTGTCCCATCTCCTATTATCATGGGATCCTGTTATCCTAAAATCCTGGGCCTGTTACAGTGCCTGGAAGTGGTGTCTCCTTTGCGGCTTTTGGAACTGTCTGATCTGTTCAAAACCAAGGTAAACCAGAACTGATCAAAAGGAATCCAGCCTCTGCTCAGGAAGGGCTCAGGTGTCCTTGTTCCTGCTGTCACAGGCCCGTCACAATTGTATTGGAACCGATGTTTTGTTCCACTCACCAGTAATCCTAAGATAGAGTGGAGTTTTCTCTGGAGACTGTGGGGGTGTCCACCGATTCTGCACCCTAGGTGACCTGGTGCTGGTGCAGACCGGAAGGGCATCAGTGTGGATTTTTACTCTGAGGTTAAACCATTTTGGAAATGTCTTAACAGACATGCTCACCGGTGTATATTCTAGACTACTTATTATCAAGTGAAGTTGACGATGAAGATTTTACATTATGATCAACACTTTGATTGACTTTTAGTTCACACTGAACATATTTCAAACTTTGCATGTAAGGTCTGTCTTTAAAGAGCTTTATCCAGCGTTTTAATGGTTATACAGAAAAATATTTAAGAAGGTTGGAGAACTGAAATGCAATTTAATAGATACATTATTCCTTGCATCAAAATCCTTAATCTTAAAATGGATTGATATGTTCCCACTAACTGGTAAACTTTTAGAAACCATTACTTTGATTAGCGTGTACACAGATTGAGTAACTCAGGAACAAGACTCCAAGATAGAATTTAACACAAAAAAGATAACTGTTAAATAATGATTTTGCAAAATAAAGAAATGATAGAGAAATAGGTAAAGTGGTAACTCAGGCTCAATGCCAGTCATAGTCAATACAATGGAACATTCTGTAGTTTTGATTCTCTGTGAAGTTGGTTTTGTTTCCCTTTCCCTTTCCCTTTCCCTTTCCCTTTCCCTTTTCCCTCTTCCCTTTTCCCTTTCCCTTTTCCCCTTTCCCCCTTTTCTCCCTTTTTCCCTTTTTTCCCTTCTTTCCTTTTCCCTTTTTTCCCTTTTTCCCTTTTTCCCTTTTTCCCTTTTTCCCTTTTTCCCTTTTTCCCTTTTTTCCTTTTTTCCCTTTTCTCCTCTCTCTCTCTCTCTCTCTCTCTCTCTCTCTCTCACCACAAGACCAATGATTATGTTTTCTCATCTTAGTTTCAGATTCATGCTACCAAATGAACAGGTACCTATCCCCATGAGCAAGGAAATTCTTTGCAAGTGATTCAATCTTTGAGGAGGGCTGGCAGCTAAAACAGGTGGTTACTGTTCGTCCTCTCAGCTTCTGGGTGAACACATTCTCCATTTACTAGAGATCTGAGCAACACACTGCCAACTCTAATTATCTATCTACAACAGCCCATCTGTTGCCTACTTGGTTTGTCTTCTTCATAAAAATTCTGGTAATTACTCTCTCAGGATTCTTGTAGATTTCCTTTCCTGAAGAAATTGAAAAGAGGATGGCTGGC